>VZRF01010034.1:958393-1043905 GCA_013396875.1 Vireo altiloquus
GAGTGCGCTGCGGGAGGCGTGGGGGGCTCGCACTGCGCTCCTCCACTGCCCTCTGCTACGCGATTCCGGCTCGGAAGGTGGGATGCGGCTGGCGCGGCCATCCCTGGGCTGGGGAGCGGCGGACACGTGTAGGCAGCCGGCAGCGCCAGGGCCCGGAGCGGTGGGGCTCGCTTGTGGCCCCTCGGAGCCGGGTGCCGCGGAGAGCCCCGTACCCGCCTCCCGCTAGTTACAGGGACGTGAGTCGTTCTGGTCCTACTGATGCCAGTTCTTCCACATTTGGCACACGGAACTGTGGGGACAGAGAGAGTTTCCAGCAGCGTCTCGAGGTGGAGAGGGAGTTGATGCCGGCAGCGCGCCAGAGCGGTGGGATGTGGAGCTGATGGTCCGGGGGGCATTTTGGCTTCTCACATAAATCCGTTTGTCAACACACACATACACAGACATAATGCAGAGGAGGCGGTGCACAGCGAGGAGCACAAACGGACCGTGGGGAATTACTGCAAGGGTAAGCCAGGTACCATAAGGAGCAAAAACAGCAGGGTTTGTGTTCTTGTCGAAAAATCTGTGTGTCTGCACCCTTCTGGAAGGAGCTTAGCTAGAGCTCACCCTAGGTAAACTGCAAGAAATCCTCAGCTTGCTCTGGTCCTTATAAAAGAAACCTGAGTATTGTGAGGCAGGAGCAAGAACCTGAGTTATATCTTCTGGTCCTGTGGAAAGGCACAGACAGAAAAAAGGGAGAAAACCGGTGATAATGATGCTACTTTGCAGGCCTTACCAGGTACAGGTTGTCTCTGAGTATGTCTGATTTTAGAAAAGTGTTCTTCAATGAAATCATTATTCTGAAGTGGTTATCTAGCGATTTTATGGGTTTATTTGGTTTGATCTGAATGAAAAAAATAATGTTTTCACATTTAGGAGAAGAGAGTAGCATTCAGTTCAGGTTGGCTTTTAACTTCTGCTGTCAAGTCATTAATAATGTGAAGGACACAATGAAAGGAAGTTATGTGCAAGCAGGGAGTTTCAAACCTAGAGTTAGAGCACTTTTATTCTGTGTTTGGGCCTTTGATAGTGAGTGGTCTTTTAAGTGACATTTGTGTTATTTCTCTAGTATATGCCCTTATTCTATTCATAAAAGTAATGTCAGTTTATGCTAGTAGTTAAAGCAGTACTCTTGCTTTATTTCTGTGTTGCAGTACGTTGCCATGAACCTCTTACATGAAAAGCCAGACCCTTTTAGAGCATTTCCACACTGGTGTAATTGCACCTGGAGGCAGAGCTGTGCTGTTTTAACTACTGGAAAGAACACATGCCTGAGTGTGTGCAGCTCTTCTGTGTGTACATAGGTCTGTGGACTACTAAAGATGATGAGGTTACCCTGAGGTTTTTTCAGTTTACTCTTGTAAAGACATTGGCACCAGTTCAAAGGAAAAAAAAGTTTTATTCCATGGAAATTCAGAGGCCTATGCTGTTTTCCTTTTACTGGGCACAAACAGTCATTGAAAGGACTAGTGGACTTTCTCTGTCTTTGCTTCCAAACTCACTTTGCATCCCCAGGCAGATTATTTGGAGTCTCTAGGTAATGCATTATATAAAAATCACTGTTGAAAATCATAACAATAGGTGCCAGGCTAAATTAACTTTTATGTCAGCCTATAGACTTTCATGTACATCCAGGCACTTCATCTCTCCATAAGACAAGTCTGCCAACATGCTGGCTGGGAGTCATAAAATTCTGCCCCAGCCTCGAAACTGCTGTCTCCTCTCATGTGAACCATAACTGACTTCAGCATGAACAGTCTGCCCTTGGACAAAGACAAGAGTGCCCAATAGCTCAAATAGCCTTTTCGAAATTAATTGTTTGTAATTTTTAAACAAAATTATTTGTTCAAAACAATATTGTTTAGAGCACAGTCACTTAGGGTCGAGAGACTAAGTGTAAATCACATTGTCTGCACTCACTGTCCCCACAGCTAGACCCTGGGCTCCTTGCCTATCCACTGAGACCTTGCATCTTCCCGGACACAGGTCTTCTACTCACCAGCTACTGCAGTTTGTAAATTGCTACTAGATTACACACAGATGCACTGTCGTCCCTCCAGTTACTGCTTGCTGGACCTGCAGGCCTGAGAGCTGCAGCATCTTCTGCAGTTGCTGGCACTTAGACTTGGCAGCAGTATCACACACAGAACAGAGGGTGAATTACATAAAAAGTAGTTAAGGATTTAGTAAGAAGAAGGAAAAGAGGTGATCAGGTGCAGGGTTTGATCAGAGAAGCTCACCCACTGTTTAAATGCAACTTGCCCTTTCTGTTCTTTCTTCCACTCCGCATCTCCATTGCCTCGTGTTTGCCTCCCCCTGCCCCTTCCCTTTCCCCGTCCCCTCCGCTAAATTCTTCATAAAATATACAAAATCCATCTCCATTGCCTCGTGTTTGCCTCCCCCTGCCCCTTCCCTTTCCCCGTCCCCTCCGCTAAATTCTTCATAAAATATACAAAATCCCAAAAACGCCTTCTGATCCCATCTACAAACACCCTCAAAAATACCGTAGCACATATGACAATAGCACATTTCCCCTTTCATATCAGTGACAAGAGTTCATGTTGACCCTGTTCAAGTGTGTGAGTATTCCTTTAATGGCATTAGTTCCCATATTGACAAAGACAATTTACTGTCTCTGTTTTCACCTGCTCATTAATATTTGTTTGTGTGTAATCTACCGCTTTGCTTGTTATTTGTTGTTTCTTTTGTACTGAATAGTCCTTAACCAAATAAGTAGTGAACTAGATGCCTTCCCAGCCCCTTCTTCTTTATACTGCTGCTCCTGTTCAGATCAGACTGAGTACCTCCTTCCTCTCCAAAATGTCCACAGCATGCATGGTTGTGAATGGGCAGCTGCTGGCTGCTCGTGTCCCTGGGTGAGAACTCCAGCAAGGTGACAGAGCAGCCATTGCCCCGAGCACGCAGCTGCCTCTTCTCATCTCAGCATTCACAAGAGATCCTCAGACCTTAGCCAGATGAGCTGCCCACATCATGGATTTAGAGGTTGATATTCTGCTCAGTACCCTTCCTTAAAACACTCCACCAGTTCCAAATGATCACACATGGGGTTGCATCCTCAGTTGCTTTCCCACAGGGCACTTTCAAGCATCCAGAATACCACTCATGATATGTTTCTCAGGTTAAATATGTGTGCACTAGAGGATTTCAAGACCTGAGGCTTCCACTATACTACAGATTTTGGAGAGAGAGAGAGGAGATTCCTTTTACTTGCAGGCATTATAAGCTCTGTAAAGGATCTTGGTTTGATGCAGATTAATCATTGTGAACTGAGCAATTAGCAATTACACCTGGAGGACAGGTTCACTAATTAATTCTGGAAGTGCAACACTATTTTAATATGATTACCAGAATGGATCTCCTAAAGCAGTATTATTTAAAAATGTTTCAAGAGCCTTTTTTGTGATTTTTAATTAAAAATCCAATCTCAAAGTAATTTTAAACATTTACCTGACAAGCAAGTGGATCTTTTAGAGGACTGGAAATTACTAAATTATTGTTGTAAAATCACCTTTTATGTGCTACTCTGTTTGAAAATTAAAAAGGCAAAATCCTTTCACATAACTATTGCAATAATATTGTAGTGTTTTTAGCCTTCACAGCACATTTCTTAAATAACTGACGATGGGAGATGTACATTGGCAGAATGTACAACTGAAACTAAATATTTCATTAAACAGGCCATAATGGCTTAATAAAATAAGTGATGGATTGTTGTGGTTGGTAATAGAAATCTGAAGTGCCCATGATTCCTGCCATAATTTTACAAATAATTGTGTTGCAAATGTGCAGTGTATTTTGTCTGAGGACAAGGGGGCATCCCCACACCTCAGCATGAATGCGTAATTTCTGTTAGCACAAGGCATTGGATATGTTGTATTGCCCAAAAATACCCAATAAAGACTTGATATTTGGTTTTCTCTGAATTCAGAAAACTTCATAGCTTAAAAGCAAAGATGGACGGCCTTTATCTTTTTATTACCTTTAGTAGTCTAAGCCGTTTCTTGCCTGCTCAGTAGTTAGGCTTTGATACATGAACAAATTACCTAGTATCGGCTCCTCTATTCTCTAACCAGAGCTCATTTAGCAGTGAGCTGCTTCAGACTGCCTGGTGAGCACATCCACAGCTTAAACGTGGTAACTTGTTTGTGTGTTAAAGCCTTCAAGTTCTTTGAAATCTCTGCTCAGTCTTTCTGTTGCCTGCCGTGGAGCAAGAGTGAGTGGTGTTTCATCAGTCCTCAGACTGATGAAGACCTTTAAACTGTTTCTGTATTGGCAGATATCTGATTCTTGCGCAAAAAAGCTTTCTCATCACTTGAACAAATAATAGATGTGGACATGCTTTATTTAGCTGTAGAAGTATAGACTAGGGAGGTACTTTAAGTGTTTTGAATGTTCTGAGGGTAACACAGATGCCAAGATAATTTGTTATGCCTATTGAAACACCCCATTCACTGCTTTGTTTTTGCTGGGGAGTACTGGTTTTCTGAAAGAGCACCAAAGTTGTAGATTCTTGTCAGTAATGATGACTGCCACAGGGTGTGCCTGTCATATAAACAGGTGATAGAGATCACCCTTTGAGACTTTAGCCAGCCTTCTTGATGAAGGGTTGTAGGGTTTAAACTAGCATATGGTTGTGCATACAAACAGTAGGAAAGGAAGAAAAAAACATAAATATTATGTAATTACGAGCATTAAGTATTTTAACTTCAGTATAGGTTAAATTTGTCTGTCTAAACAGCCTTCATAACCTTTCCCAGCCCCATGTGCTTCCTTCCACCATGTTGTGTCGTGAAACCTCTGCTAGAACTCTGCATCTTTGTGTGACCATCTATATCCTAAAACTGAAGTTGTTCCCAGCCTCTCTGAGGTTTTTGCTTCACATTCTCATCCACAAACTCCCTGTAGGCTGAAACCGGGAGAAAAGCCTGAAAGCATTTGAATGTCTTTTTGTGAGCTTTTTAAAGTACCTTTAAATATTGCATCAATAAAAGCCTCACACAATGTAGGAAAGAACATGACATTGAAGAAGCGAGAGGAAAAAAATGTGGTAAATTTTGTACAACTTTAAAGCAGGTCTGTGCCTCTGAAGAGCTGGGCACATCATCCTGACCAGTGTCTCAGTGAAGTCAGGGAAGTGTGTTTGGGAAAGTGTGGGTTCTTTGCAGAGTTCTTGTCTACACTCAATCAGTACTTAATTACAGTCACTTGAATGGAAAAAGACTAGTGTTCAATGACCTGATAATTGTTGTATTAAATAATGTATTAGTCAGTACCACTAAAACCACATAACCAGACTGAAACTGTGCTGCGGCATCCATGCCTATGGCCGGGGGCAGGTTGGAACTAGGTTGTCTTTTAGGTCCCTTCCAACCCAAACCATTTTACGATTCTATGATTCTGATTAGTTTGCAATATAATGTGCACATTTTTGAAAGATGCCAACCTGCTCCACAGTAGGGTTAGGTAATGGGGGGCATGCAAGCAGTTTTACTCAATAAGAATATGCCAGATGATAAAGAGTACAAATGTAGTGTGTGTGGCTATTTATGCAATACAGTTTCATGTTAGGGAGATTTTCTGCCCCGCTTGGTAGGGTGGTAGATTTACGCCCCATAGGATAAACAATGACACTTATTTTGCTGTACAGATGTGGAACACTCAAGTTACTTCATACTTAAAAAGTACCCATATTTGATACCTTCATTATGGTATGGAGTCAGGAGTGCTCAACTGGAGTCTTTATTGATTTTTCAGAACATGTTACATGTTATGACAGTCAAATGACTGCCAACAAAATATGAAGTAAATAAAAAGGGCATTTGACTTGAGTTTTTTCTATGATCATAAAGGATTTTAGATCATCAGTATACAGCGGTACCTGCTAACTTTTAATATTTCAATAGGAAATGGTATAGCTGCAATATTTTGATCATTGCTCTCAAGACCTGGTTTTCCAGCAGATATTCCGATGATCACTGCTTGTTTGCCTTTCTCTCCTGATATTTTGTTATAGTAGATCTTTAAGTTAGAAACTGTCATAGGTATTTTGTCAGTGGCTTCAGTGGTCCACAGACACGTGTCTGTTCTTTGTAATACATTTCAACTGTATTTCTTGAAACTTTCCTTTTGATTTTTTTGCCTCATGTTTTTACCACACCAAATGGTCTTTTTAAAAAAAATTTTGTGTGTTTTTCTCTTGTTTTTTATGACTCACAGGCAGTGACCAGTGTGAAATGGCCCAGCTGTTTCTGTTTGATTCTTGCTCATTGAGATGTCATCCTCCCATTTATCTTTGTTGACTCTGTACCTGAGGAGTAGCTACTTGCCCTGTGTAGTTGTAGCAGTTTTAATGACTGCTCTTTATCCCTCTGGTATAGAGGCTCTATAACTTCACATGCCATATGTTTCAATCTCAAGATTTTTTGTGGTATGTTGTGGCTCTGTTCGCCTGAACAAATAATAAGGCAGAGTAGATAAAGGTGCCACAGTCCCTACAACTGTACTGGACTGTTTAGCATTTCTGCTCTGGGTTACATTAGGTGAGTGTTCCTACACAAAACAGCCCCTTGGTTTAGACCCAGGCCTTTCTGTTAAGGGTTGGGATGCATTTTGGACAGGACTCCAGACAAATCCTGTTCACATGCTCCAAAACTGATCTCTAAACCCAGCTAATGCACGAAGCAGCTGGAGAGAAGGAGGGCCTGCACGACTCCTGTGTGGGTCAGAGCTGTGCTGAGATGCTAGAGGAGGGACAGGGCTGGTGGTCAGCACAGGGAAGCTTGGCACAGCACCCTCCCATCCAGAGCCTCTGCCAAAGTTCATGGCATGTGCCCCAGGTCAGGCCTGCCAGTCCCATGGTGGAAGTGCACAAGGCTCACAATATAAAAACAGGAATGGTTATGAAACAAATGTGTGCAGTTCCAAGTGGTACTGCTGTCAGAGGAACATTTTGCTAGCATTTGTCTTGACCAGTGTGCCAGCACTGAATTTTATTATGACTCCATAATGCATGAATAAATGAGGTGGTCTCTAAAGACCAGTATGTAACAAAAAACATCCTGCTGGAGGTTTTAATTTGATTTTGTCTTATATGGGATGAAAACATGTAGTCTGTGTTGTTACTGTACTAATATAATGTTCAGGAGCCTGCATGTATTCATACAGTTAGCAAAATGCTGCCTTAAAAATATAAAAAACTTGTATCACTAATTCTGACATTCTAATTCTGTTTCTTGAGGAAATTAATTTCAGTTATTGTATCATCCATGTCCATGAGCTACACTAGCAGTATCAGTTAGTAGGCATATGTCATATTTAAGAAGTCAAGATCTGTGTCATATATTTAATGAATGCGTGGAGGACAAGAAATAAGTCCAGTATCACAAAAATATTTATTTCAAACTCTGGTAACAAAGTCAGAATGTGCTCATAGAAATTTTATATAGCCTTATATCTCTAGGTTCTATAAAACATAAGTATTTGAGCTCTGACTTAAAAATACTTTCCTCTCAAAATAATTTTCAAAAATTTGTGTGTAAAGAGTATAAATAGTGGATTATTTGAAGTACAATCAAAGCTTTGTTTTCCTGAATCATCATATCAGTTAGGCTGAACTATATTGATTCACATCACTGCACACTATAATGAACTTTCCTTTTGAGCCACTGTTTTTTCCAGTTTGAATACCAGTTTCTGGAGGTTTGATTCTAAAAGTAGAAACAACTTATTTTGCTTCTCTCCATCTGGAAAAGCTCCAGTTCACTGAGAAAGCAGCAACAGACCTCAGAGATCCTAACTTCACAGGACCTTGTCCTCGTAATGATTCTTCATTAAGTACAAAATTCACTTAAACAATTCAGCCTTGAAGGCTCTCTGTGTGTCAGGAAGCTCAGTCAGAGTATCTGAGAAAGATTTCAGCCTGTTTTGTCAGTTTGAAACCCACACACACAGGGATGCTAGAAACGAGACCTCTCAGGATGCACTTTGAGGTTAGTTCTAATTTATATGAGTCTGAAAAAAATTCAAGTGACATTTAAATAAAAGTTTCACACTATTTGTAGTTGTTTTTCTCAAATATTTGCCTTTTTCAAAGAAAGTCTACTAGTGGAAAAGTTGTAAGCCCTGTGATGCAGACATTTTAGTTAGGAGCATGGTAGAAATTCCCATCATAATGATGTGGGGGTGTCTTACAGGAACTGCTAAAGCAGGCTTTATGTTTTTAAGGCAAATCACACAGCCTTTCCTTTAGTTACAGAGTGTAAAGCAATTGTTTAAAGAGACCACGAGGCAGTTCTTTTAACATCAAAAGGATAAACGTGCTTGGAAATTGAATCCAAAGAACATGTGACAAGAAAAGGAAAATCCTTGTAATAAAGTATTATTGATCACTACTAAACGATTGTGATAAAAAGTAGAGAGAGTAATTAACCTGCCTTACATAGCAATGCTGGCATAAAGGTTACTAGGCTCAGTACAGTATTTGTTGAAGGCACTGCAAAGATAAATTACAGCAATGAAGTGTTACTAACCATATTAAACACATTGTTAAGACCCCTTCTTTCTGGGAGAGCTAAGGTCACAGACACAGTAAATGTAAAGTAAGACTGCCTATTTCCAGCTTGCTGCTCTTTGCGGAGGGTTAAGCAGAACAGTGGCAGTGGTAACATACACAAATGCTATATTTGCATATACATTTTTTACTTGTGATGCCTTCCAGTATTTTTTAGTGTTTTAAAATGACAGTCTAGATCACCTTGGCATGTTTTCATGTGAAAATAGCAGAAATTCAATCTTTACACCTTACATTTAAACAGCATTGTTTATGCTTTATTATGATGTCTTTGGTATGCCTTTGTAGTAAATAGCAAGTTAAAAAGAAAAAAGGTAATTTTTATTAGATAGATTTGGGTGATAAGTTCAAAAGAAGAACCTGGATGGTCACTTTTGTCCTTCCATTTCAAATTCTTCCTCTTCTTTGTAACTGAACATTCTGAGTTTCAGGCTACATAATTACTTTGTCAGTCTTTCCAGATAATAGTCTAGGGTTTAATCATTGCTTCTGCTCCCTTATTTTAGTACATAATATGGATCTCAGCTCTCCATGTCTATCAAGTCACGTGATGACGCTATACAAGGAAAGGTAAACAGAAATTTTCTTTAACAGCAGTCATAAGAATTCAGACAAGCTCTAAGAAGTATAATAAAATTATTCCATATATAATTTTGAAATAGATAAATATTGTTTCATATTTGTGACCAAAATATCAAACCCTGAATTTAGTTACACTAATGTAAGTCTGTGTCATTTACCCAGGAATGAGGCATTATATGGCTCTGAGCTTGCAGTAGAACCTGCTGTAGTGTGTTAAATATTTATAAATTGCATATTAACATCAGTACTTAAATATTGTTATGAATACTTATTAGGGTCACTTTCATTAGCGTGTGTGTGGGCATGTGTGTCCCTCTCTGTGCAAGAACAGTAGGTTTGCTCTGGTCTTAACAGATGTGGAGGTTTGTCTGGGCTCAAGCAGAAAGACAACAAGCAGTGGCATGTATCTGCTGCTGAACTGGGCAATGATGTAGTCTATTATTTAAACATGATCTTATTGGCAAGCACATTGGTTTTGTTTTATTAAAATTCCGGCACTTCACATTTTTATTAATCACTTTCCCAGTCCTATTCAGTTGTGTTCTGATGCCTGTGCTGCGGTACCCATAGCAACACTTGTTAATGCTAATGAAACTGCAACATCCTAAGCTCCCCGACAGAGCAGCCCTGTTAAATATGGCTATTAAGCACAGTTGTATTTCTGTTAGTTCCAGCTCCCAGCAGACACCTGCTCTATAGAAACTCTGTCCTGAGTTATTAGGATTCGGTAACTTACAGCTTTTCTTAAAGCTGTCATTTGACTGGAATAAAATTCTCATATTCCTAGACAGCAAATGCGACAGAATATATACAGTTTCTGTAAAACTGACAAGCTTTAGCCATAGGATTAAGTATTCTTTTGAAGTGCTCATTTGCATTCAATGGAAAAACAGGCAAGAGTGAGACTGATTGATCTTGGGGGAAGCTACAGGATGTGTTGTCCCCTAGAGCATGTGGACATTTTAACTAAATATCACTCATAGTGTGTTAACAAGCAGAAGTAATAGCTAAATAATTCCTCATGAACTCAGACTTAATTCAACTTAATAGAAGTACTTGAGGGCTTTAATATATCGAGGTAGGAGATGATTATGTACATTGATTCTTCTTTCACTAGGAAACATATTTGCATGTAGTATTGGTGAGGACCATGACAGGGTGTTTTATTTTCATTATTCTGAGTTTTGGCTTTGAATAGTGTTTATTTGGCAAGTCATTAGTCATCCATCTTTTGTACTCTGGAAAACAAAGGAAAAATCCTGTAACCGGTATAAAATTGCTTCCAAGAATATGACCACAAATTAGGGAATGCCGCTGTGCCAACAAATAGATGCTGCAGTGCCAAGGCTGCAAAACGGGGAAGCTGTCATGTATGTATTTCAAGTGTCAAGTGAATCCTTCTTGATACTCTTTCATCAGCTCAGAAACAATTGATTCCAAGACAAAGCTCTAAATCTACTCATTTCCTGAAGATTTTTAAATGCAGTGCTGTTTTGTGCAGAATTACCTATAGGAATACAGGTTGGTTCCCCAGTGTACTCTCCATGGGGGTTTGGTCATTTTGATAACTAAATGGTTTTGCCATGTAATCAATGAGGACTTGGGGGAGGGTGCTCAGCCTTTTTGTTTTCCATTCGGCATCTGTTGGGCTGTTAGCGTGGAGTGCCAGGTTTGCTAGGTGTCTTTTGTTTTCCTGTCATTCTTTGTCCTCTTTGTTCTTTGCATGTCTAAAAACCTGTCTTTTGCTTGTTATTTGGACTCCTGTATTCACCAGGATGTCTTTGTTTTAGGATCATTTCAAGTTCTTGTGCTAATCTCCTCATAATATTAACCAGCTGTATTAATGAGATAATAAACCAGATTTGTTAGTAATGAATTGATCCATTCAACCTATGGATTTAATTAGAAAGACACTTAACATTCCACCAGATATTCTTACTTTGTTTCATTATCCTTGTGTTACCAGCAGCGAGCTTATAAATATATACTCTTCATGTCTACATTTACATTGTAAGGCCTTGTTGCTGTGCCATAGACTACAAAAAATGGTGGGAACCCTGTAAATATGTCTTAAACAAATTTGTATTAATTCCTTTTTCATCATTTCAGTTCTCAGACTTTGCAAAGTCTTGAATTTTAAGAGTATTCTTCATTTAATAATAAATTGGGTAATCTCTTTTAAATTAGTTAGATTTCTTCTTCCCTTGTTAAAAACCATTGTCTTTGGGCTCACGTCCTTTTCCTCTTGACTTACGACTCTCATTCCTTTTTATCCAGTGGCAAAGTTTGAGAAAGGAGGATGCGAGTGCCCCTGTCCTCAGCATTCCCTGCAGACTAGTGTAAGGAGTTCCTCCCTCAGCTTGCTGGCTGCCTGCTGGAAGAGTCTGCTGCTCCCTGGCCTCTGGCGCTCCAGGTTGTGCCTCGTGTGAGTGAAGAGTTCTAACAGTGAAGTTACTTCATGTATCTGAACCCAAATACCTCCACTTTCTAGTTAGAGAATGTAATTTATGCAGCAGTGTTCGGTTTGTCCCCAGAGCTAGTCAGAGCAGATAGTAGCCCTGCAAACCAAGTAGAATAGAGCACAAGAGCTGCACGCTGCATTTAGTGTTTTAGGTGTGCCCATGCTTACAACAGCGGATTCTGCAAACTGAAGCCAGTGCTGAGTGTCCTTGTTACAAAGCAGTGATAAAATCTTAGTGGTTCTTTTCCTTTGTGTGTAATGCCTTTGAAGAAACCTTGCACACTGTGGCAGGCTTATGCTAAAATTGTGTGAGACAGCTGAGCCTGTACAGCTGAGACGAGAGGAGGAAGCTGAGAGGAAGGTTCTGTTCCTTACTGCCTCTCACCAGGCACTCCTTAGTTTGCTCTTGCCCCTGGTGGACTCTTGCGTGAGCATTTTCAACATTATAGAGCAAAAAGAAAGGAATGAATGGTTCTCTCTGTTAAAGAGTTGGATTGACTCATCATAGGATTTGGCAAGCCTGGGAGCCAGCACAAGCGGAAGGACAGTGGTAGATGGTTAGGAGTGGTAGGATAAGGTGGAAAAGGACAGGATAATGAGACATCCCTGTGCTTCGTGGTGGCAGCAACCAGTTACAGAGTTAAACCATCTCTTGAGGACCTTGTCTTTCAAAACTCCCATTCAAATGCTGCATCTTTTCTTTCTGATAATTATATTTATTATATTGGCCATAAAATTGCATGGCATATTGCTTCTTTATAATTGCATGTGTGATTGTGCAGGTGGAGTACACTGCCTGTTCTGCTGTAGTCTGTGTTATAACTGTGTGGGTGTAATGTTTACTTAATTGTGCAAACGAAGATTGATTTGGGGCTGAGAATAAAAGTATTCAAAAGTAAAAATGTTCCAGGAAAGAAAATTAATCCATTTTCATCTTGTTGCTTCACTAGCTGTGAAGATTAGTCTATATTATAACAATTGTTCAAATAAAATAAAGCCACATAATTTTTATAACAGGCAGTCTTTTTTTAATTTACTTTTTTTCCCACTGTTGTGATGGTGTGTACAGTCCCTGTGCAGGGATCATAAATCCATTATACTGGGTATCCTGTGGGTGCTCATAACAAATAACAGTGCTTATTCTAGTTTTGAAAGTAAATTGTTTTTTATACCATCTCATTATCAAATATCTTCCAAGTATTTCGTTTATTTTCTCCCAAAGAACTTGATATACTTCTTAGTTTTAGTTTTTGAAGAATATATTCCTCTGTTCTCTTCTTTCTACTAATATACATTTTTTAGCTCTGAATTAGCTCTTAAAGACCATAGTTTGATGTCATGTTAAAGGCTGAACAACATGGTATCAGCTGTGCCAGTTCTGTGACTGTGAGAGGGATTTTCTTAGTTCTGAGTTCAGAGGGCTTTCTGTGAAGCCTTTGGGATATCTGTTTGCATAACAGTCAAGCTGCTTTTCTGTTAGGCAGAGGAGAAGAACTCGGTGCCGACAACACAATTCATCCAGACCTTAATGGATGTGTTTTATAGGGCTCTCTTCTCATAGGGAGTCTCATGAGTCCTGTGCTGTTCATCACAGACACAAATAGGAAGGGTGATAAATTTTGCTGTCAATTCACTTTTTTTTTCCCACGTTGTAAGCAGGAGGGCCAACTGAAGCATTGCAGGAAATCTCACATTATTTGAGCAAACAGTACCAGAAAAAGTGCAATTCAATATTAACAAATGCAGAGTAACACACAGGAGTGAACACACAAAGAATATGGCTACTGTCTTGTGCATTAACACCTGATTCACAGCTTAAGAGACTTTGAGTCATTGAAGAGAATTCAGTGGTTAATTCAACAATCCTGAAAGCAAGTGAAATACCAAAAATAAAAAATAAATAGTGGAGAGATTGAAAAAAAACCTGTGCTGATTTAGAAACATATTTTCTTCCACTCTTGGACATTTTTAAGCTACCTCTTACCACAGTACATGAAGGGTGGAGTAGCCTAGCCAAGAGTTGAACCAGGGCATCAAGGAATAAAGGACCATTATGACAACATGAAAAGTTCCTGCAAGTTTTTGTAGGTGTTAAAAGACCAACAATTTCAAATAGTGCAGAAATAAGTCAATGGAGGAAAAAAAAAAACTGAAGGGCTCATATATGAGGGGTTCATATAGCCTCATATAACCTAAACTATCCATGCTCAAACTTCTGGAAGACTACTCTATTTGTGTGATCTGTTTGCCCTGTTTTTATACCATTCCTAGGTAATTGCTTCTTGTCCTTGTCAGCCAGGGCACACGCAATAGAGGAGTGTTTTATCTGTCCCTGAAGTCATTCTTGTTGCGGTAGATTCTAAGAGAAACGCTTGCTACTTTTCCCTCATTTTCAAGTGTCTCTGCATGTGGGAGTCTTGGAGTCTGAGAATGCATCTAAGTGGTTTTTTTCCCTGTTAGCCCTGAGCTTTGCTATAGTTAACAGCTTTTATTCAGTACCTGTGGCCACTCTGCTCCAAATATAAAACAAAATTAGCTGCTTTTGCAGAGATTTCCATATTATGAAATTTCTACTGATTTATTTGTAGTTTTTGGGTTTGTGCTGCATTAGTCCAGTAAGTGCTACGCTAAAGGCTGTGCATTTGTTTAGCTCTGTCCATTTATTCTCTTTTTCAGTGTTTTTTGTAGCAGATAAGTAAAAAGATATATACTTGGATTCTTTTTTCCTTAACCTCCTCTTTTAAATGCCTTCAAAAGAAATTGCATAAGCTTCTGCAGTTGCCAAACTGCTCCAATAGCCTAAAGTTATTCTCTTTTAGTATTAGCCTACTCTGTTTGGTCAGCAAAAAAATCTTCACCCCAGTTTATTCCTTTCAGCAGCTCAGGACTACAGTTAAAGACTTAGCAGTTTTGTTTTTCCAGTCCAAGTGGTTGCTATTCACAGTATTCTTATTAAATAACTGTATTGGCTTCTTGTCTAAGTTGAGTACCAGTTCCTGCTGTACACACTTACCTGTTGAAAGTTGAGTTCTTGAGGCAGATAGGCACTTATTTATTTGGATTTCTAAATGTTTAAATAGCTCATTGCAAGAGAACTATACCAAAAATGAACAAAAAAGAAGTGTTGCTGCTTACTGCGTACAGTTGAACTGGCTGACAGAGTGTCTTATTAGTTCACTTGACATCAGCAATTGCAAAGGAAATTAAGTTCTACTTTTTGTGGTAAGCCATGGTGATTCATGGTTTAATGCTTCTTCAGGAAACAGAACTGACTGTAAAAAAGGGCAAAGCCGGACTCTTGCAGGTACCATCAACTTTCCTTGGGAAATTTGACCCTTTCATGAGGATTGCTCTAGCACATAATGTAGCCACTGCTATTCTTAAAATAGCACAAAATGGAACAATTTCTGAAATGCCAGTTTAATAAAGACATGGGGAAAGGGAATGAGCTGAAGTGCAGGTAAAATTATGAAAAGAAAAGTGCACAGCAGCTGCATTGCTCCAGGTAATACCATGCTCTGTATACTTCCATCTTTTCACAGTGCTTGGACATCTTTGGAAACTGATGCCCAGGAGTTTCCCTCTGAATATCAGGAAATGGTTTGCACTGTGAGAGTGTCTGAGCACTGGCACCAGGAAGGTTGTGGAGTCGAAGCCATTTGGATATAGTCTTGAGCAACCAGCTCTAGGGTGGTCCTGCTTGAGAGTCCTCCTTGACCAGATGACCTCCAGAGGTCTCTTCCAATCTCATCCATTCTGTGATTCTCTGAAATTCATTTTTCTGCAGAGGTGTTCATGTCACTGCAGGAATCCAGAGACACAGAGTTTATTCTCCTGCTTCACAAACTAACTTCATAGTACAAGAGTCCAGGAGACACATGCTTTCAGTGTTCAGCCTCAAGAGGGCAGGAACATGGGAAGCTTTTTTCTGTTTACTTTTTGCTATCCAAAATTGACGTAGCTAAAATTGAAGATACATGTTGAAATTGGCATATGCTTCCGAGATAAACCCTAACCCAAGATTGAGGTATGATTAATTTGGAAAATGAACACCACGGTTTATTTCTAGACAGCTGGAATTTGATTAGGTTAATGGGACCAAACTGTTGAACTCTCTTGGTCAAACAGTGGTTCTTAATGAATTACACTAATTTATGCCAATGGAAGAGCTTATGAATTTAGGCCAGTGGTGTTTAGATGGGGAACACACACATATAACCCCAAGACAACATGTGGCAGTGACTCACGTCTGTGTGCTGTCACTTGAGTGACCTGTGTCTGACTGGTAAGGTATAGTACAAACATGGGCCATTGACCTTTCCACATGGAGCATGGCTACCCCTTCCTCAACATCTATACAGCTAGAAAGTGTTTCAGTGGGCATGAGCTTCCATGTGGCAGTAGTCTTTATCAAGGATAGTCTTTTGTCACAGAACAGTAAATTACATGCTAACGGGGAAAAAAAGGCAAGACAAATGTGTATCTTCAAGAGTCAGTCAGAAAATTATAGAAATATTCTGCAAGAAATAAAAGTATAATTAGGAAAATTAACATGCAAACCGGTTTGTACTATACAGTCTAAATCCTTCCTTATACTCTGAGCAATGTGGCTCAGGGAGCCACAAAGAGAATAGCTTCATTCATATCAACAGGTAAACTAGATAGTGAGAGCAAGAAAAGTAGGTTTCTCATCATAAAACCTCTTTAGTAGTAAGCAGAACACTTGTGTGTAACTGACTTGGTGTCAGCTGAGAGTTTCATTTGGGACAGATACCTGTCCTGTGCTAACATCCTACTGTCTTTCTTGGAAGCAATTCAGTCAACCCACTTCCACTCATCTTGCTCCTGAAGTGATCCATGCAACAAAACTGAAACTCAAACGGGTTTTACATGTACTACCCAAAAGTACTCTAAGAGATGTACATTTATTTACTTAGTCAAAATTAATTATTATTTTTATTTATTTCAGATACCGAGTGTATTTTGGAGCCTCTGTCTCTGCCAGAAAATCCAGGTGGTGTTGATGCAGTAGAAAGTTCTCCCTATGTGCCTTGTATTTTCTGTAAAGAATGCTATATCTTAGCAGAACAAAACCAGCTCCTGAAGCACATGATTATTGAACACAAGCTTGTCATAGCAGATGTGAAACTAGTTGCAGATTTTAGAAGGTAAGGATTACATCATTTTAAATGAGTGTGTATGTGTGCAGATGTTATGGAAAGCTTGGGAAAAGTAGAGATCATCTTTTTTATAAGACGTTGTGGGAGGATTTCTGTTAAATTTTCTTATGAGCCATTTGCTGCTGGACTGTAAGGTTGTTTTACTGTTCCCTTCCCTCTCCCTAGTCCCTAGATGTTGCTGGGACTAATGAGCTCTGTTTTAGAATACGTGGCAATTCCTGTGTTTGACAATTTTTGATATATCCTAGGGTCTTCTCAGGTCACCAATCAACAAGTTGTGTGCAAACTAGAAAGCTGGTTTTTAGCAAAGCCCGTTCCAGACAATCAGCTCTCCTAATATGAGATTTTATTTGTGTAGGGCAAGACTATTTCTAGCCCTGTACAATGTCCTAAAGCTGTGTATTGTACACAGAAACTGCTCAGTACAGGATCTCTCACATTCTGGGATGAAATTTGTTTGTGCAGTTTTAAGGCTGACAGTATTCCCCCATAGAAATCACATTTAATCCTTAACTGTGCTTTACAGTACTGTGACCTGCATACAACTGTGACTCCTTCTACAGCTGTGTCACTGATCATCTCACCAGGGTCACATTTGGCTTTCTCTCTCTTAACTTCCTCCAGTAGCTGGCATGGCCCCAGCTGGCTTGTAACTTCAGAGATGAGGTACTTGCTTGGCATTTTGCTTTCCACAGTAATGTATGGGCCAGGAGGAAGGCTAGACAGTACCTGCCAATCTGTAGATAGTTCTGCTGTAGTGTTTAAGTGTTATATGGATAATTTCTCAACTAAAATGAATTTTCTGGTAGGTCTTCTGTTACTAGTTATTCAGTCAAAGCCAAGACCATGTGTCTGTCAAGACTCAAAAAAAAAAAAAACAATATAATTTAGGAAGAGAAATGTAAGCCATATAAATCCTTAATCAGATGTTTGAGCTTAACATTGTTTAAAATTGAAAACTGGTGGTAGTTTTTGTTTGCTTTTCTGCTGAAGGCAGGCAGAAAGAGAATGTACTGTTCTTTGGAGATAGTACTAGTTTCCTCAGGTAAATAAAGGAATCAGAGCTGCTCAGTCATGGACTGCCAGTTTAAGTGTGCTTGGGGGAATTATTTTGCATTAATAGAAATGTATTTTAAAATCACCCCTTCAAAAAGTGCCCATTTGGATTCTTTTTGCTGCTAATGCAATTGGAAGGGAGCCAAATCTTATAGAAAGTGGCCCCAGGATGAGAAATGATGGAGTTGTTATTCTGAAGTGTGCTTTCTCTGATTTGCTGTAGTAGGAAAATAGTCCAATACTATGCACAAAAAAGAGAGTGTATTCTGAAGTGTTGAACTGAGGTGTGGAAAACACGGGGATCAACTCTGAAAAGCTAGTATTATTTTTATACTTAGCAATGAGTTACAGCCAGTCTTAGGAATATATTTCTTGACAGAACTGCAAGAAGTGGATAATCCAGAAAAGACGAGTGCTAATGGAAAAATTTTTTCTTTTCTTTTTTTTTTAACTTTGAAGAATAAAGATAAGTTGGCATAAGGGCAGAGGGAAGAGATAAGGGGAATAAGCTTCTGCTTCATGACTCAACATGATCACTCATTCTGTCTCCCTGGAAGTATGACAAGGCATTGGTTTTATCTGGTCGTTGATTATTTGGGTTAAGTCTTATGATATGAAATCCCTTAACTGTAACTTCCGTGACACAGTTATGGGCAGGTGAGTTTGTGCCAGTGTTCATTTCTCTCATTGCAAGGGACAGACATTTATTAAATGAGCTCTTGAAATCTCTTCATTTGCACATTTATGTCCTAAAAGCTCAAGGATGACTTAGTGTGGAAGAATTGCAGCTCTGTGTAGCAACTCTTTCAATGTGCATTACAAACAGTGGAGTAGGGAGCGGGACAGCTGAAGACTCACCTCTCACTCACGGGCATCTGAATGAGCTCAGCCACACGTGCTGGCTTCACTGTGCTCAGCTGCCTGCTGCACCAGAGGTTAGTCCTCTCCATGTCAGAGTCAGCAGAAAGAAAGATGTGCTGATTCCTTGGCTGCTGCAGTTGAAATCCTCATATAGATTAGGTGAGATGGTAGAGGCCATGTGAGCCGCTATGGGATGTGATAGCTGTGGCAAGTAAACTTATAGATTGCACAATTATTAAAAGCTGCTGCTGTTTAAAAATGCCCTCATAATAATGATATCTGATTTTTTAATTATTCTTTTCTTTAATTCTTTAATTTGATGGCACTTAATAAGAAGCAATCATTAATAGCCTTTACTTTACCAGCTCTCACATGACATATCATACCTGAGTATAAATTTAAGCAAGCACTTAAGCATTTTAAGATTATTTTTATAGTAAAATTCTGAATAATTAGTACAAGAATTGCTTGGTTCACTTAATCCTATAAATAAAGTGATGATTTCTTCTTGGTTAGACAGTAGCTTCTTAGTTCAGTGGAACCCAATCTCAGTTGGGTTCTGTTGATGCAGCTGTGATACCAATAAAGACAGCACAGAATGTTTTTAAACAATGGTAGTTGATGGGTTAAATCTTCAAGATGTGCTTAGAGCTTTTCTTATTCTGTCTGCTGTCTTATCCCCAGGTGTTCAGGGACTTCATTTTTCTGTCTTTCCAGTTGTCTGCCAAGCTACAGCTTTCACTGTAACTCCACAGGAGACCTGCCAAAACCTCACTTTTGTCAAGTTGGTGTTTTTACTGAGTTTCAGCTTCCTGACTGCATCCTGTAGACCACAGAGCACATTACTTTGGGAATTTGAGAATGCTCTCTAATATATCTTTTCAGTAAAGATGCATCTGAGTGGCACTTCTGTCTGAAGATGTGAATAGGTCACAGTGTTTATGCAAAGCTTGGTGCAAATCTGCTTATTGAGTTCTTCACTTTGACAGCATGGTTAAACACAGTGTAAGTGAAACTGAATTAATTTCATAAAATCAAAAACTAATATGAAGGAAGAAAAAATGGACATGGGAGTTAAAAAACAAAAGAAAAACACTTAAGAATTTAGAGCATGAAAAAAACCAAGAGCTGATCAATTCTTTATTAAGCTGTTTCCTTATTCACTGATCATCTCTCCCTTGTCTTTAAAGCTACATCTTGTACTGGAAGAGAAGGTTTGCAGAACAGCCTATCACAGACTTTTGTAGTGTGATAAGAACAAATTCAAAAGCTCCATTAGGTAAGTATGCTGCTTGCTTACTCTCTGATGGGCAGATCATGTGATAATTTCTGGCATATACTGCTGCTTTGATCAGCCAAGTGTGTCTGACACTAGGTCAGAAAACCACAGAAGAAATGTTTAACTCTTAAGCACATATTTAAACTTACCTTTTCCAAGGATTACAACACAGTGCTGAAGCACTGTGCTGAGTGAGGATGAGCTCAGTACATGCTTAAATGCACTGTGAACTGGGGCCTGTTGCAAATAATGCAGCACTGATGCTGCTAATTCTTCTTGGACATCAGGGCCCTTCCTTTCCCCTGCCACAGTGCTCACTGCCCCAAGGGTGTCAGGAGACATTATCTTCACAGAAGCTGTACAATTCTGCAATTTTCTGGGCTCCAACACAAGACTGAAACCATAGTTCACTGTTCTGCTGCATTGGTATGGTGGCACATTCCATCATAGGGACAGTGCTGGCTGTGTGAAGGAAATGTTTTGCTCAGAAGTAGCTGAGGCATTACATTGGCTTTCCTTTTCTAACAGAAAAACACAGTTTACCTAAAGTAGATAAGAATTTTAGGGCTTTTATGCATCTTTAATTCTCAATGGAGACCTTAAAAGAGAGGAAACAATGCATACAGCTGGTGTCAGAGGTGGTTAGAAGGTGAAAACTGAGTACAAAATGGATGAAAGTAATTTTTTTAATTATTCAAAATAATTTTAAGAAAGATAGCCCTGGAAAACATGAAACCACTCCAAAAATGATATTTCTGTTTCTCTTACATATGTACGTTTTTGCTTCTGAAATTTTAACAATTTCCACTGAGTTTGAAAACTGCAAATCAAACATCCAGAATTATAAAATACCAATGAGCCTTCTATCTCTCTCTGTCCTTTCCTCTCTCTCTCCTCTTATCCCTCCCTCCCCCTACTCCCCCTCCAGAAAATTGTACTTATCTCAACCCACTATCTTTCGTATTTTTGTGCACACTGAGTAATCTTAATTCCTTTGAATAAAATTTGTTGCCTTCTTCAGTTGGATATGACCATAAATAGTAAAAAGGTTACTAAAGATAAAATATATATAAAACATATAAGTAGAAATATAAATTAGGCAAGTATCAATGTATGGTACTAAACAGTTATGTATATTCACAGGTGGAAAAATATCTGATAGTAAAAGGTGATAGGTCAGAGCATGGGGAGGATAAACCAAATTATGACAGCTACTGAAAACAGACAGTTACTTAGGGAAATAACTGATAAGATAAAATTAAAGGTGATTTCATGTTTCTTTCATGCTGACTTAAATCAGTAACCAATATAAATGGTAATTGTTTTATGTGTCCAGAAGAGCTGTCATAAAAATGAATAAAGCTGGTAGTGGAGAAAAGACATGCAAGAATTTTGCCTTCATACTCCAATATAAATATGCACAAATATTTAAACATGTTTCATTAAATTATGAAATTTAAGTAACTGACTTTTGTAGATTAAAAATCATATTCTTACTTAGCAAATTATGTTCCAAAAAAATCATATTCTTACTTACAAAGACTTAGCAGATTATGTTCCAAAAATATTCAAAGCAGCTGCAACTTCCCATTCCTTACTCACACTTTCTAATCTCTTGACAGAGGAACAGGACAACTATTTTCTTTTATGTGATGTTTTACCAGAAGACAGATTACTTAGAGAACAGCTTCAGCAAAAGAGACTGGTAAGAAATTACTGTTGTTTCATTTTTTAAGGTAAACACTCCAATAAAGTAATATAAGGTAACTTAGTAGGCATTTTAAAGTGAAAGCATTTCTTGCTAGATGGCAAAATTATGAATTTTTTTAAAAAAGTTCATTTCCCTAGCTGCTGCACAAACATACAGAAATCCCCTGTTTATAGATTTTTCCTTGGGATGAATTTACAGGTTGTATGTCAGTGTTCCGCACAAGTGGAAAATATGCCCAGAACACTGAAAAAGGCTGAGTGTGCTGAATATTTTTCTTCTTGCAAGGATCTGCAATGTTGATACACTATCTTTGATGTAGTAATATACATCTAGGGAAGTTAGCAAAATAAAACTCAGTGTGTGATACTGTGAGCAGGGAAGGTGGTACTTATCTACAAAATCTTTGAGTACTTTTTTTTGTGCATTTGCACTCTCTTTCCCAGATTTCATTAATTCACAGTCTTGTACTCAGAAACGCCGTCGTGTGTGAGTGAGGAAGTCTGGCCAGTATTGTTTCTGTGAGATACAAAGGACAAGAAATGCCAGCTTTTGAGTCCACATGAACCACTCAGTTCTTCTTGCCTGGTGATGGCAACATAGTACTTTGGACAGACCTTGCTGAACTTTTAGGCAATGTCAGTTCTGAATGGATGCTCCTTCAAGTTAAACTCATGCTGACCAGCTTCCAGGAGTCTTTGTCCAGGTTGTTTATCTGGGTTTTTCTGTTTTCTTGTTTGAAATCACATCTGGAGTCTGGTTTTGCTGTTGGGCTAATTTAGAAATGAATGTTACGTGGTTCATAGCAGCCTTGTTGACAATCTCCTCATGTTAGGGTGCAGGGCATTTTGCTGGAAATGCAGAATGCCCTGTATCTCTACTGTGAGATGTTAAGAGTGCAGGCCTTATGGTCTTGACATAAATACATTCCTCAGTTTAGTGCTGGCAGCTGTGTCCTGAGAATTGGCAACACAGGCCTTTTAACCCCTTGTTATGCTGTTTCTTCTGGTATGTTTATGTTACAAGTTTGTGCAAACACGGCATGCAAATAAAGAGACCTTAAGTGATATGCATTCAGAATGAAGGAACACCTTACAAAACCCAAATTCTAGTCCTAGGGAAATTGGGGTTGGCAGGAAAAATCCAGTTGGTTCAGCTACTCTGTGAGTGCTGTTTCAGTTTGCTGGCAACAGTACTATTCTTCAGCTTGAAGTACGTGACTAGTGAATCCCCAGAACTGTAAGAATATGTACAAATCTTACGCAGCTTTCCATAGGATCCCAGCTCCTGCAAAGGAGAAATGTGGTAGTTCTTCCACTGGAGATTTCCCACGGAGCTGGAGTTGCCTTAGCTGAAACCTGCATTCCTATGTAGGTCCATTGGATTGGCATGGACTCAGAAAAAAACAGGTAATGCACTCATGCCTAGCATGCTTCTCTTCCAAAGTTATCCAGGATCAGTAAAAAAAGTTCGTCTAGATCAGTATCTTATCCTTGACAGCAGCTAAGTGTCTCTGGTCTAGTGTTGTCTTCTGATCTAGTGGTGATTCTTTCCCAAAATACTCACTTCGTCTCCTGCAATTTCTGAATTCAGCAACATGAACCTCCAGCTCTGAACCCACAAAAGCTTCCAGGATCCCCACTACCTGCAGAAGTGAGTTGTGCAGCTTAACCACACACTGGGAAAGAACCATCTGTTTGGTCCTTTTGAGCCTGTCATGTCACACCTGGTAGGTTTTTGTATTAGAACAGGTAGTGAAAAATTTGTCCTTAGTATTATCCAAAGCATTCATGATTTGTCTCCTGATTTATCTGCCCTACATTATGTCTTTCATTGGTCCTTTGCTGGAGTGCACAGTCATGGCAAAGAAGGACAGCAACATCCTGGGCTATATTAGGAAGAGTGTTGCAGTCAGGTCAAGGGAGATGATCTTTCTGCTCTACTCAGCACTGCTGAGACCACATCTGGAATGCTGGGTCCGGCTCAGGGCTCCCCAGAACAAGAAGGATACAAACCTCCTTGAGCAACTCTGGTGCAGGGTCAAAAAGATACTTAAGGGACTGTGGCATCCTACATACAAGGGGAGGCTGAGATAGCTTGGACTGTTAAGTCTGGAAGACAAGGCTAATCGGGGAACTTAGTGATGTATATAAACACTTAATGGGAATGAAAAAGGAGCCAGATTTTTCTCAGTTGTGCCCATGAATGGGACAAGAGGTAATGGGCATGAATTAAAAATCAGGAAGTTCCCCTGAAAGCAAAAAACCACTTTTTTTACTGTGAGGGTGGTCAAACACTAGAACAAGTTGCCCAGAGAGGTTGTAAACTCTTCATCTGTGGAGACAGTCAAAACTCAACAGCCCCTGGGTAACCAGGTAGAGAGGTAACCCTGTGCTTGGGCACAGGGGTTGGACTTGTTGCTGTCAAGAGATCATTTGAAACCTCATTGATTAGGTGATTTGAGGTTGAGGAATGCTATGTGGGAGTTCTTCACCGTACATCATTGCTGCAAG
Source organism: Vireo altiloquus (assembly GCA_013396875.1). Taxonomy (NCBI): domain Eukaryota; kingdom Metazoa; phylum Chordata; class Aves; order Passeriformes; family Vireonidae; genus Vireo; species Vireo altiloquus. Next base: position 982,663 of record VZRF01010034.1, read on the forward strand.
TCTCTGTATCTTTTACAGTTTCCCACAATCCATTTGGGTTTGTGAAAGGCATCTTGAATATGGTATGTGGGCATGCAGTGTCATATTAATGTTTGTTTCCCAAGCATATATCATGTTTGTGGCCTTGAGGAAAGAAAAAGGGTTGTGATCGAGCATGCAGCATATGTTTTCATAGAACCATCTAACTACAGATAGTATCTCCTGGCTGCTACAAATTGGACTGTACTACTTTGTTTTTTAAAAAGCATTTGTTTCTGATTTTGTGGTTTGTACTATGCAGTTCTGTACCAACTAGGCCTTTTCTCCGCTGCAGTGCCAAGGGCATGTGGAGTCTGTTGGCCTGTGGGCAATCTCATCTCCTCTGCAAGTAGACATTTCCTCAAACTCTGGAATAAATGGAGAATGTAGCCCAAAGCAAGTGCTGGTTTTGTTTACAGAGTAATTAAATTAGAAAAGAAAGAGATATGCATTCTTATTATGGTGAGAAATAGTTTGCAGGTATCACTGTTTTCAACATCAGAATTGTATCCTCAGTTTTTACAGAAGGATTTTGTGAAATCAAGCTGCAGCTGTAGTTGGGACTAATGGAGTCACTGCTTTAGTTACAGCAATAAAGTCTGTTTATTTTTTCATTTCCTTTTGCTGCAATCAGAGCGTTGTCTTGCAAGTTAAATAGTTATTTTGCTTTGTAAAGCCTTTTGCCTCCAGACAAGTCCAGCAATTAAGAGTGAGCTGGCAAATGGGCTCATGTGAGTTGTGTAAAATAAAGACCAGAACCATACAACTTTTGGTGATTTTTCTGTATCCCTTGAATCCTAACTGCTGTCTCCAACAGCAAGCCCAAAGAAGGACAAATGCTGTCTTTAAAATGTGCTTCCTGAAGCGTTTCATTTTGCAGTTTTGAAACTCCAGTTTAGGACTATTTCAGGCTCTATTGCAGCAGGGAGCTAGCCAAGGTGGATGTCATGCCGAGACATAATGGTGACTGTGATGTATTGAGAGAGGCCGAGGAATGAGCCTGAAGTAGGTTAGAGAGCACAGCTTGCTGAAATAGCTGACAAGCCTGTGAAATACAGAAGAGATACGGTCTTTTGGAAAATCACACTTTTAACAAAGAATTCATAGCTGTGCAGCAGGCAAGGAAGTCCTGGCAGCAAAACTAGAGGTACATGGAGGGGCAGTGTCAATATAAGCCACTTTTTTACATTTTTATGTAAAAAATGTAACATCCTCAAACCTATTTTTTTGAAAATACGTACTTCCTACAACAGCACTGACCTTGCTGTATGGTATCTCTGCTCTTCTTTGCTGTTTATTTCTAATGTATTTGGGGTTGGGGGAGGTCAGTTTTTGCTATTTCATTTTACTGTATTAGCCTGTCTCCATCTTCTTTTGCTTGTTTTAGTTCAAACAAACTTCACCTTTCTCCTGTTTCAGCTTGGCAGCCTGTGGTATGTGTCTAACGTAATTTCATCCCTCTTTTTCTTTTCATACATCTTTACATCGTTTTCATCATACCATGAAACTCTTCCTCCTTTTGTATTAATTGACTCAGCTTCCTGAATGAGCTGAGTGTCTTCTACATCAGTGTGACAGTACCCTTCAAAGTCTAAGTCATCTGACTTGTCATTGATTACAGCCTTTTCAGGTGTAGCTTTTAGCCTGTATCACTTCAGTAGTTGAGTCAACTCAAGAAGAGGAGCAGTAGGGATGAAAGGAAGAACCTAAGAGCAAATGGGACAGATAGCTAGAGGAACGATCTCTTATACCTGTCCCAGTTAGTCATTCCAATGTTCATTTTGAACCCAATCTCTGTGGAGTCAGCTGAAATCAAGGGTGAGGTACAGGAAAAAAAAGGAAGGAAAAAAAAAGGAAAGAAACACATTTTTTGAAATGTTTGGGGTATTTTTGTCTTAGTTTCAAAATGAATTAGTGCTGACATCCCCAAACATTCAAGGAAGTTGGAAGCTGGTGTAAGTATTTAAGCAAATTGCTCATTTCCTGCCTCATAACTTCAGTTTATGCTTGACTTTCATTACCAGAATGTCTCTGCTCAGAAAAATCTCTGTTTTATGTAAGTTATTGTAATTGCTGTTCTCCCTTCAGTCCCAGCAGTGAAATAGAGGATTGGAACTGTCTGTAGGGAAGATGAGCAACCTTGTTGCTTTTGCTGTATTTGAGGTGAATTGGTGCTTTTAATTCCTCACCTGTCCAAGTACCAGATATGCTTTCTGGTTTGGAAAGTTCCCTCTAGCAATGAAAGATGCCAGTATGTCATAAAAAGGAGGGTCTACCTTGGAAATTATTTTTTAAACTCTGTTGAGTAAATTGGTAAAGCAACAATGCTGGATTAGTCAAAGCTTCCCAGCTGCCAAGCGTGCTGGTGTGGGAAAAATGGGAAGGGTGAGAGTGGCATAGCAGTAGCACGATCCATATGGAGAATACAGTATGCTTCTCCTTCCTCTGCAGACATTACTGAGAGCAGCTGCTAACAAGAGCTTCAGTAAGCAATCTGGAGTTAGGCAGCCAAATACTGCAGAAACCTTTTCTTCCTCCTAGTAAATGAAAATCAAGAAGCTACGTTGGAATATCGTTAATGAGACTGGAAGTGTTTAAACCCTTTCTATCCAAATTGGACATGATGGCTTTTGCTTTCCTTTTGGATTGTTTCCATTGTTTTTTACAGGGTATATAAACTGTGTTGAAAATGGTTTCAAATCCAAGGTTAGCCAAACAGGGCGAATCATGCTGATGAGTGGAGAGAGGGGGCAGTTCCACATATTGGAGAAAGCCGCAGTTTCTATTGACATGGTGTGGGACATTTGCTGCCTGCTTGGAGCAGTCTTATTGAATTGCATCTCTGCTGAAGGGCTTTGACAAGGTGTGCTCCATTCATCTCTTTCCCGAGTCAGCACTGAAAAATAGGAATTTACATTTCTGTGAGCTGACGTTCTGCGTAATGCAGCAGGACATGAGATCCAGCAGATCCAGCCTAAAATGTGAGTAGGTGCTGCTGAGCATGACTCCAACATGAAATGTTCACCTTGTAGTACAAAAACAAACAGAAAAGCCCTAGCATCTGTATTTTCAGGATAACAGACTCTTAGCTGATGTGCAACAGCTACAGTTCCCAAGTGGTGTGGTTAAATATGGGCCCTGGAAGGGGCTGTGGCAGTGCGCCTGTGTCCCCTGGCATTTAGGGACCCCAGGCCAAGTGCACCTCAGGTGCAGCACTCTGCTGCGCTCTTGACAGGTGTCTTACCACCCAACTGCCCCTCATTGGGTCCAGCATGCTGCTTTTGTGGAAGAGAAGCAGACAGCTCATTTATTTGCCCAGTGTCAGCCTCCTGCCATCTCTCAGTGGGCAGCAGGACATGTAGGTGTTGTACATCCACACCAGCTAGTCTGCACTGCAGGACACACTGGGGCCTTTCATGACAGCAGCTCAAGCCTTCTTCTTATTTCTTCTGGGGTTCAGGGGGTGTGTCTTTCCTTTCTTTTCTCATCTCCTTTCTTTTTGACCTTCTCTGGAGTTTATCCAACAGGCATAACTGAGTGTAATTAAGATGTACCCTGTGGACAAATTTGGGCTTTAATCCACATAAAAGAATTACTAAAGAGGCAGGTGAGAAACACAAAGTTTCACTGCAGGTTCTAAAGAGATAAAGAGATTGAGAAAATCCCCTCAGAAATTCAGTCAGGATCCCAGATGTCAGAAAGCAGGCAGTAGCACCTCTATGTTGCACAGAAGTTAAATCCTTTCCCAATTATCAGTACTTAAAACACAAGTACAGAGTAGTATGTTGCTAGGGTGAAAATATGCTAAGTTTTAATCCAGACATTGATTCTCCCATGTCCCAGATGATTATGGCCTTTCCACCTGAAGTGCATAGTAACTCCACAGTGTAACTATGCTGCTGCTGTCACAGAAAGAGAGACAAATCACCTGCTGCTTGATTTTGGTGTTGTTAGGAAAGTCCACCAAGTGTTGTGAAGTGTCTGACTTAGCCTGTTGCCTTGCTTTAAACAAAACCAGGGTAAAGGCAATGACCTTCTCCTTTCCCTTGGTTTGGTATGTGCCACAGCTTCTTACAGGAACTGCCAGGGCTGTGTCCTGCATTAGGAAAAAGCCCTCTAGGTTGCCTGCAATTAGCCATGTAGGATTGAGTTTGTCATTCTCCTGGGCATTAGGTGGCTACCCATAAACCTGTTCATTGATACCAGAGGTAAACCTGAATCACAGGTAGAAACAAAAAACTGTCAGGTTTTATACAGAATTATTTAAATAGTTGCGTAACATCTCACTGTGGATTGTATTTATCTCCATGCACTATGTATATAAAGTTAAGAGAATTTTACTGGAACTTAACTGGGATGCATACTGCTTTTGGAAAAACTTGGAATTTTTGTGAGAACTCACACTCAAAACATACTAACATCTGGTTTGTGCCAGCAGAACATTTGAATTTTGTATGTTCATTGTTATCAGTAAGGATAAATACATAATAAGCTTATGTGATGGAATGATTTTATTATTTTTTCTGAATAACTATATATGTTTCTTTTCATAGAGAGAAATTCTAGAACAGCAACAAGAAGAGAGATATGACACAAGTTTCCATAGTATGTGTATGTTCTGTGATCAAGAATTCACAGGAAACAGGTTTGTTTATTGCCCTGTTTGCTTTTGTTTTATTTTTTGATATACTCAGCTTCTTTGGTTATGTTTTCAATGTCATTGAACCAGTTAATGCATAATGGTAGGACTCAGAAGATAGAATTAACTTTAAAATATGGTTTAAGTATTTCTTTCAACTGAAGTGCCATTTTAAATAGATCCTGTCCAACTTCTCAAACCTTTTTTATTTATTCCAGTGCAATTATTTCTACTACACAGTACACTGGAGTTGGGAATGAGCCATTTTGAAGAGAAACTTTTTTTTTGGTATCTGTTTAAGTGACCAAGAGAGTTGTGTAAGCCAGTGTGATGGTTAAAAAATATTTTTATCCAATTGTACATTTTCCTATTTAAAACTCACCTAACTAGTGTGAATCAAATGAAAAAGAGAAGAGGAAAATTAGAGTGAGAACAGAGTGCTTTACAGCATCAGTCAAGTGCAAGCAAGAATTGCGTTGAAGTGCATGCTCCAAAGAAACTTTGTTTATTCAGAGTAAATCAGTTTCAGTTGGAGAGGCTCAGTCTGTTTGCATGGGTAGTTCTGGTAAGCTGGAAGGGTAGAAGAACCTGGGGTCATATTCCTGCAGGTCATCCCAACGTTCTATGAGTGTCCCTCTCTACTGTCTGGTGCACTGAAGTTCACGTCGTTCAGCCCCCAGGAACTTCATCCTCTGCTTCCTCTTGGGTCTGACAGAAAGAGTGAGCCTTTGAAAATCATGCCTGGACTATGGTAAAAGCAAGTGTCAACATTCAGATGTTTCTTTAGTCTCCAAAAGCAGAAGCTGAGGCATATAGAGAGGTTGGGCACCTAAGGAATTAGCCAGTACATCTCTGTTAGAAGAAAATCTTATTTGAACATCTATTATGTTTATTTGTGTACACTTCCAAGTGCCATTCATGTTGCTAGTGCTGTGTGAACCAGTATTGGTGTAAGAGCACATCACATCCAAGAGTTTCTGCTCTGCTAACCAGCATAGAGAAGTCTGACAAATGGCTGTTTAGAATGTTTCTCAAGAGGATTGTTTGAAATGTGATTTGCTTATACAGGATAATGAATGAGCTTTGCTAACAGTGAGGGTCAAAATAAACTATGCTGTAATTTTCATTTAAAGGATTATATTTCATACATGTGGATTGAGCAGTTGAAATGTTACTGAACATTCAGCGGAGCTGAAAATTAAAACCTTCCTGTTTCAATAAAATTGCATTCCTTTTTCCTACCAGTGGCAGCAAGACTATTACTGTTTATTTAATGTTGGCTTTTATGCAATTTTAGAGCCATTGGTGTATTTTAAATCACTAATTGAATAATTTTCATATGTATCCAAATATATGTAACATTCTATTTGAATGTCTTTTGTAGATCTGTCCTTCTCAATCATATGGCAAGAGAGCACGCCTTTAACATTGGACTGCCAGATAACATTGTGAACTGCTATGAATTTTTGGCTGTATTACAGGGGAAGCTTGACAAGTAAGTAGTTTTGTTTGTTTGTTTTCAATAAACTTGCATTGTATTTCTTTTAACTTGGAAATAGTAGGTAAAAACGAATTCCACATTTGTGGCTAGTTACAAAGAAGCAAAGAGAGCATGTAAGTTTATTGTGAGTCCTCTTAGAAATCTTTTTTGTTGACTTATTGAAAGCTAATTCATAACAGTTCATAGTATGAAGTCAAGTGCAGTGTTTCAGTTATGCATTGCACAGCTTCCATTGACATCAGTAATAGCACATGCCTTTTTCTCATGACTGTTAGCATTTATGTTCTTCCTCATCATAACAAACTTTTTGCTAAACATCTCTTTAAGCACTGAATACATTCCTTGTGCCAGTCTGCATTTGCCTCCATATACCATTAGGATGGGATGTTGGTTATTCCCTTTTGTAACCTTACAGAGTAAACCCAGAGCAGAAGGGGATAGATACATGTTAACTTTTTCCAGAAATGAAGACATATTAAGAATGCCTTTTCTTTTATCATTGGTGTTGCCTAATGCACTGAATTACCATGTTTACTGATAATTTGCAGCTCTGCTGTTTATCAGTAGGACTTGAGGCTTTCAGTTAGAGGGAGTTTACTGAAAGCTGATCCTCTCTGTAGTTCATGCACATGCTGCAATTGTGTCCTGTAGTGAAAGGCCACTCCCCCTACCACTAAGAACAGACATATTAGCTATGCTAGTAGAATTGTGCCTGAAAATAAATTACAAGAGGATAAAAATCTTGTTTTGGGCAAGTAAGTCTACATTATGTATGCTGCCAGAAAGCCTTCCGTACTCTTCCTGGGAATGCCTTTCTCAAGTAGAGCAAACACTTTGCTGTTAGCAGGTGGAGCAAAACAGATACTAAAATTCATAGATGTATTCTGCCATCAGACCTATGATTCACCAGCAAGGCAATATTGATTTGAAGTCTGCAAGCACAGGGAGAACTCAAAACTTCTTAAATGCCTTGGAAGGCAAAATGATACTAAGAATCCTGAATCCTGATCCACACAAAAGAACTGAGGGGCATCTGGAACCAAAACAGTTCTGTGATGCTGATCTAAGTTCATATACTTCTGCTTTGTTTGAATTGCCTTGGAAGACATACTGTGGTAAAATTCTCATTTGTTAATGAATGTTTTCCCCTTCTCGGGTAATGTGTATATACACCTATATAATACTTCATGTCTGTGTACCTATGTGCATGTACATACGTGTATGTATGCCTGTCTCTGAATTATATAGAACTCTGTGTGTGTGTGGATATGAATTTACTTACTGAATATTATTTCCTAAGATTTCAAAACCCATTGACCACCCTGGCAAACTTTCATTTACCCTCCTTTTTCAGGCAGAACTATAAAAACTTTCTGTTTAGCTAATTTAAATTGTTTCGAAAGATAAGTAGTATGTTCAGAGTTTGTTTTTTTCCACTCTGAATTACAAATAAGCAGTTATGGATGGATTGCATGTTAGTGTAAGTCCATGCTGAGTTACAGAGCTCACATGCTGAGCAATCAGCAGCCTTTCTGTGCCAATTTTGGGTAATCAGACTTTTCTCCCATTTTGCATATGGGGCAAACAGTAAACTTTTTTGTTAACTATATTTTTCATTTTCTGTCATTGTTATTTCTATGTTTGATTGATTCTACTGTGATCTAAGATTATCTTGTAATTTTTTTTTCCAAATAAGCCTTCTGTTTCTTTTACTTTGCTCTGACATGCTTAGGTTAATCTTACTATATAGAACTCCATCTTATTTAAGTTTATTATTTTGTACTATTTTCATTTTAACATGTTGACCTGTTTACCTTTTTATCTTAGCTTGCAGTGTTTATACTGTGAAAAAGTCTTCAGAGACAAAAATACACTTAAAGATCACATGAGAAAGAAGCAGCATCGCAGAATCAATGCCAAAAACAAAGAATATGACAAATTTTATATCATTAATTACTTGGTAAGTAGTTCTGTGAATAATTAGCAAATTGACTAAAGAGATACAGACATTATCTAGTTAAAAGTGAATAAATCCAAACCAGCAATTAGTATAAAGGTCAAAAATCAAGTGAAGGTTTCTTAACAAGTATGCTCATTTATGGTATGATATTCTGGATAATTGTCAAACTAAGCACTAGTAAACATTTCTTGTTGAGATTTGATTTTGAGAGATGCAAGAATGTAGCTCTAAGAGGCACTAATCATCATGTCATTAGTGCTCAGTCTCTGCTTTAATAACAGAAGGGAAAGTGATATAGAGGAATGAAGTAAATGGAGGTCTAACTTAAAGCAGTTGGCTTTGAGTTTTCTACAAACCTTAAGCTGGAAGTGCTCTTCAGAGTGTAAATTAAATGCAAAGAGGAGGAAAATAAAAAACGATAGATAAAAGACAAAAAGCTATTTTTTAGCCTCCAGGTAGGTGTATGTTGCTAAATATTTTTTTTTATCTCAGACCTTTGAGAGTGTGTGCATGTGTATGTAACAGATTTTCACTTGCTGCCTTCAGCTTATGAATATAGGAGCTGCTGCAAAAACTGCTATGTTCTGTCCCAGAAATAACTATAGTTCACCTGAAGTAGTCTTTGTGCCTTCTACATGTGCTAATATCCAGGTTATAAATAGCCATTCTTGGCTATTTTACCTACTCTTTCCCTTTAATTTCTCTCCATGGGTGTTACTTTAATACTGAGAACAAAAATTGGTTATGTTTAATGCTCTGCCAAGTCCCTTCTACCCAAGATAGAATGAGTTCCCTTGGTGATATTTTATATTTTTCTTCCAAAGATCAGTGATCAGAGACCTGGGGTTTTTTTTCTCGATATTCAAGTATCAGAATTTTGAAAACTGATCTGTATTTGCTGCACAGTGAGGAAAAAGTTGTGACATTCTGTAGAGTAGATGTTTTTAGATCTTCAATGGAACTGAGCATTCACTTTTCCTTTGGAAGGTAACAGATTTTAATTTAATGTAATTGTTTTAAGTTATTTTAATAGTTTCTTTTTTTTCTGCTTGTCTTGCATGTAATACTATGTTTTCAGAACTTGGCATCTTTTTTAAATTAACCTTTTGTCTCCAATTTGCATTCATTTGCACATCCAGGCATGGTCTGAGTAGTGCTGCATTCGTGGCCACAGAACATGCAAACTGTTTAACAGTCAGGACCTTGGTCCCCTTTGCCTGGAGCTGGGATTCTGGGCAGGACTTTGCAGAGTGCCTTGACATGCCAGCCTGAACCAGCTCGGGTGTTGGTCACTGAGCAGCACCACTCAGAGGTGTATTCTTTCAGGTCCTCGGAATTACAGACAATAGTAAATATAACTCAAATAAGGTACATCAAACCACCAAAATGTTTAAAATTGGGCAGTTGCCACTGCATGTTCAAGATCTGTGCCTGTACATCTTCTGCGACGTGCTTGAATGATCACAGTTCTTTGTCTGGCTCTTCATGCTCTGCTACAGCCACGTTGTCTTTCCACACATTTTCAGATGCCTACACTCCAGTCTACTCAGAGGACTGTTTCTACTCATTCTTTCTGATCCTTTAGAATGCACCCACATCAGAATTTTTGACATTTTTTTCTGTAAAGAAAGGATTTTAAATAAAGATTGAAAACAGACTAAAAACTCTGTCTTAAACATGTACGACATATTTCACCATAAAATGTATATTTGCACACAGGAAATTTTTTGGAATGTTTATACATAGTGGAAAGTGTTTATTTTCCAAATAGCATTTGACAACCCTTTTTTTTTGTTTTTGCACAGAAACGAAAAGACTAAAAGAACCTCAGTTTGTTCACTAGGAGTTCAGTAGATTGGCCTTTACACTGTAACAAGAAAATATTCTGTACTGCACATACATGTTCTGCAGTAGATTATATTAAATGTGATAGGATGGGTTTTTTCAAGCTATGTCTGTAATCAGTAAATTCTAGATGTTACACAAGGTCTGCTTTCTGTAATGACTTTATGTAGTGATTTTGCCTCCTCTCCCCTAACACCTCACAACTTACCAGAAATTTTTTCTTTTTATGTGTCTTTTTCAAGATTTACTCATTTTTATCAATGAGCGTTGGAGGTCTGTGCTTCACATTGCTCTAAACGTCCAGGGGAACTATACAGTTTCAAAGACACAGACGTGATTTACATATATCTGAAATGACAGATGTAGTGTTTCAAAATTTGCTATTGAATTCACCTTAAAGCTGTAGGCATACAATTTATCTGGGTTTTGTATGTTTTCACAGAAGTTTGAATTTTGATCTTCCTATATGCCAGTTTGATCAAGTTTTTTTCTCATCAGAAAGAGATTATAAAACTAAGTAGGTCTCTAGTGATAAAAATCAGTACTGTCACAGTGTTTATGCACTTCAGGATGTGCATCATAAAGCTTTTCCATCAGCAACTGGATCTTAAGCTATTTAAATGGATAGTTCCGTATTACAGCCATCTTAGAGACATTATTATCCTTCTTTTATAATTTTCCATTACAAGTTATCTTCACCAAGCACTGCATAAAATAGTCTTATTAAGCTGCAGCTGGCAGTTTCCTTTATTTTGTGGCTTTTATAGGGCATGTTGTTCAGATGGCCTGAGAATGCTGAATTGCCTCGTGGTCTTCTGGCCAGTTGTTGTCTTTTTAAGATGGTGATGCAGCTCCCATTGATTTCATTTAGAGCAGTAGGCTTGTCTGCCTTCTTCCTTTCCCTTCATTCTGCTTTCAACTTGACTCATGTTTGTAGTGCAGTTGGGAGAATCTGTTTTCATAACCTAAGTTGTTTTTCTGTGTGCTGGCAATTTCCTACCCTAACTTTCCAATTTGGCATAGCAATGAGGAATGTAAATGCATGTTCCTATGTAAATATTTTGATATTCTGACTTTCTGTAACTTCTGTCATGATCTATCTCCATGTCATTTATTTGCCTACCTCCATATCAATGACATGTTCTGTTGCTCACAGATAATTTCTTTCATAAGCGAGTATCAAAATCTTGTTATTAAGAAGTTATATGAATTACAGAGAGAGTCTTGCAATTAATCAAATAACTTGAGGGGCAGTGGGGTCACTTCCCCAGTAGATTTGGAGGTCTATTGTCTCTGTTGTGTAAGTATGGAAGATTATACCAATCCTACTCAGAAAGGCTTAAAGTGTTAACTCAGAGAGACTAACTTGTACTAGAGTGTGAAGAACTGAGCAATAATGTATCCATGACATATAGATGTAGATTACCTTTTTTTTCTTCAAAAAAACTTCCAACCTAATTTTCTTGTTTCTCTGCGTGTATTATCCTGCGGCCCCACGACTCACCTTGCACAAAGAGCCAAGTAAAAATTGAGAGGTAATAACTTTGTGGTGCCTGCTGGAGGCCATAAAAGAATAGAAGGCAGTATTAAAACTCATATTCTCAGAGGAACTGAGGCAAACCCAAACTGACAGGACCTTCCCTTCCATATTCACCTGATTGTTACCAGCAGCACTTTTAGGTATAGAGTATCCTTTGTAGGAAGCACAGATGTCTTTTTTCAAACAGTATTTACCATCACTGTAATTAATGCACTTATAACTAAGCTAGGCAGCTGAAAAATGGTGCCTACTAGTTACTAGTAAACTTGTTTCATGAAGCCTTTATTTACCTCAAAGATAAAAAGATGTTTTCTCCTTATTGCCAAGCTCTAGATCATCACTATTATCTGTTGGTGGACAGGGGAAGGATATTTTGTTATGGGAGTCACTATTTATATTTAGCCTCTTTTGATTTCTACGGTGTGTATTTTGTAAAGGGAAACCCTTCATCATTGGTGACGGTTCAAGACTTAAAAATAATCCCCCAAGTGGGGGAATGGTTCATATTGAAATTCATCCTACATGGATTAACTAATCTTGGGATAAGATCATCTCTTCTTCCTGATAGGTCATCTCGTGTTCCACAGCAATATAAAACAGATAACATAACTCAGATGATCACAGCAAGACAAGTGAGAAGAAGGGCAAGAGAAGATTTGCAGGGGAAATCAACATATGTTTGGAGTTTCTGAGCTCCACAGGCCTGGAACTCCATTTGCATGTAGTTCAGGAACCGCTCTTTAGGGAACACTGCTTGAGATACCAGCTGCTGTAGTTTCTCCCATCTCAGCACTTCTTTTCAAGTGGGGGTGTGTTGTCTCAGTGAGGCACACAGACTTTCTGCCTGTAGAACTGCACTCAAGTTGAGAAGGTAAATTGCCAGTGAGGCATTTAATCTCTGTGCATTTAGACTACATTTTGGAAGAGAAAATTATCAAACCATACACATTTGCATGCTCTCGTCACTTCTCTATACAATCATCCTCTCTGTGAGGTACACAGTAAGTATTTAAAAGAAAAAGTTGTTTTTTCTAGAATATATACCAAGGCCTTCAGGGTTTTTTTAATTATGCATTTTCTAGTGTTTGAACTATTAACAATGTCAAGTCTCATTTTTTCTCTGGTTTTGTTGAGAATTTCTTGGGAATCTCTAGAGATCATTCCTGGGAGCTCTTGCATCTTGGATGAAAAAGCAAAGAAAGTTGAATACTTAACAAAGGCACCCTTGGTCCCAGATGCCCATCAAGCTGGAGAACTGAAAAAGTGTTAAAAAAAGGAAAAATAAAAAAAACCTGAAAGATTTTTAAGAATGTTTCAAAGAGCTCTTTTCCACCCAATTGCTCAGATTCAGTCTCTTGGCACTTTCATCACAGTGTTCCTAGTTATCCATTCACCATGCAATTTTCCAGTGATACAAGACCTGGTTAGCTTTTCGTTTTTTCCTTTTTTCTTCCCTCCTCCGAATATAAATAGATAAGGGAAATAGAGACCTCTTAAAAGATCCCTCTCTGCCGCCTTCACAGAAAAACCATAAAGAAAACAGCAGCAATAACAAAGCTCGTGCATGTTTTTTTCCCTTTCACCTTTAATTAAAAGGTGAAGCTTAATATTGGCTGCTGTTTGGAACATACTCTCTTATGCTGATATGCTTTGGGCTGGTAAGGGGAAAAATGGTGAGCATTCCTTTTCATTTTGCAGTGGTTGTGAGCCACTATCTGCTCATTAAGGTGCTAGCATTAGCCGACATAGGAAACTGGTGTGCAGCTGGGAGAACATGTGGTGAGAGGTGTTAATGGCTTCATGTTATCTCACAGTAATGGTGACATTAATGAGTCTCCCCTCTCACTCAGAGAGCTTACACACTACCGTGTAGTATCACTGAATTAATTACAGAATTTTCATTCTGTAATATATGATGACATTATGTTTAGAGCTGTCTAGAGACAATTGTTTATCATTTTCCTGATAGACACTAACAACTTTAAAAATTCTCATTAAACTGTTAAATGATGGATATCTTCTTCTTTTTCCAAACAACCATAAAGGCAGTAATCATACTTGTTACTAAGGATGTTATTAAATATATTTATTAGTAGGAATATTTTAATAAAATCAATTAAAGTATTATCCTTTTATTAGCTGTCTTTTTTTTTTATGGGGACAAGGTCGTCAACTATAATCTTTGTGAATCCTCCACAGCCATCAAAAGTACGGGTTCAAAAATACTATTCTGATTACTGGTTAGTTTGCTTGGGTTTATTTTTAAAGACAAGAGGAAAGAAAAACACTAGCTAAAGATCACTGCTGGTATTTGAGTAGAGCCCTTCAGCTTTTTATTGCCTGTTATTTATATCTCGGTCATGCTGAGAGTGCCTGCCATTGTGCTGAACGCTGCACAAATGTATTGTGATATACTCCGTGCTGAAGGTCTTTAAGGTATAAATAAACAACACAAGAAGTTAAAGGAAAAGCAGAACATCACGAATAGATGTGCTTACGTTCACGTCTGAGAAGAGGAGGGGAGACAAACTCTAGCTCAGAGGGCTGTGCCCTGGCTCACACTGCCTTTCTGGAGCACTCTGTAGCTGAGCTGACACCATGCTCTCACTGGCACAGCCTTGGACGAGGTGCAGGCACTGACTGGTGTAGCTGTGCCAGCTGAAGCCTCAGGTGTGACAGCTGCATTTAGCAGCACATGCTGCATGAAAAGCAAGGCAGGCGGATTGCATTAAGCAAGTGTGAGGGCAAACTTGAGACAGTGATAACACACCCACCTCAGGAACACCTTGGAAGTGTGGCAACAGTGGTTTCCTTGAGAACTCTCTGCTCAGCTGTAGTGTGGGGAATGCCCTGTCAAAAGATGAAAATAATTCTTATTTTAAAAATTCTTGCTATAGCAGTGTTGTATGACTTCGTTTTACTCACAGCAATACTGAAGCGATCCAAAATAAGATATTGATTGTGACTTTCGAGATGTTCGTTCAGTTGATTGACAATGTGTGATGAGAATCAGGAAATTTTTTTTTCTTTTCTTTTCTTTTTTCCCCACCAGGAATTTGGAAAGTCTTGGGAGGAAGTGCAGTCAGAGGACGACCGGGAATTACTAGATGACCTAGAAGAGTAAGAGTTACTTATGTGCCCATTACACAGACTTGCAGGACCATTATATTTTAAAGTAGTTGCAGGGAAAATGCTGTGCACAGTTAGCACACAGTTCAAATTAATTTAAGCAAATCAAATCAACTCCAAATTGTCCTCATTAAAAACATTTCTCAGCAATGAGAGCTGTAAACTTCATATTTCAACCACAAGCCTGTTTTTTGTTTCCCTAGAGATCAAACAAGAGCCTTCTGGGTTTGTAATGATGTAGACAAAACGCATTATTTTTTACTTGAGTATCAGAAAACACTTGAATGGCTTTTGCTCAAATTTAAAAATCAAAAGTAAGCATCAAAAATGTCAGTATGAGGTAGAAAATTTATTAAAAAATTGATTAAAAGGTAATAACTAGATATTAAAGAAGGATTTCGAAGGAAGCTTCTCAGCAGCCCTCATTGAGGACAGCATCCACCTTCTCTGCATTCTTCTGTGCTCCAGGCCCTCAGATCACTGCAGAGGTGGTTTCCTTGGCCATAGAAAATTGAATAAGCAGGAAGTAATTTAGGGTATCAGGGTCCCTGATCCTCCTGGTTCTCTCTGTGACTTGAGGTTAATTTTACTTGACTACCTGGTTGCTGTAATAGTTCTATCTCTCAGCAGTACTAGAGTTTAAATGGATGTTTTGGTAAAGTATTCTCTGTGTACATGTCTAAATGTAGCATAAGTGAGTAATTAATATTTCATAAGTAAATTTCACTTAGAGTTAGCTCTGCCTGATGATTATGACTTTGGCTAGTGTATTGAAAGATTAGAAAGGTATCAAAGAATTTTAAAAGACCTCAGAAAAATAAACATCGAAAGCAATATTTGATGACTTGCCAAACTGGATAGAAATTGAAGTTAATACTCTGTTTCTTAGTGCAGACATTTTCAAGTAGGATTTAATGCCTGTCTGCACAGGAATTACCCAACATTAACTGCTCAGTTATTCTCAAATATGTAATTTTTTTAGACTCTACACCAGATGGTAATCATGTGTCCAGCTATAAATCCACACTGTCTTTTCCACCCCTTTCAAGTGTTCAGTTTCTCTGGATTCATTTTTAGTGTTGTGAAAGCAGAATCTGAATTGCCCTTTCGCAAAATGTCTCTTCTCTTTTCTACAACTAAATGAATCTTTTTGGCGTTCATTCATAAGAGACTGGTCTGACTGGGAAGAGCATCCTGTATGTGCAGTTTGTCTGTTTTGTGAACAACAAGCAGACACCACAGAAAAACTGTATCTTCACATGCAGGTAAGACTTCTTTTAAATAACAGTTTTTTCATCGCTTTGGAATTAAAATTGTGTTTATAACATCTTTATTAAGGTCAAATCAGCTGCTGCATTAGAATGCCATCTTCAGCACAGAGCCAAAGTACTGCATGCACGTCCAGCATCTGTTCTCTAAAGCATGCTGAGAAGTCAAGCTTTACACTGAATGTATAACTGGCTACTCCTTGTTAGTGTACAGACTACTACAGACAGTAAAGAGATAGCATGTTCGATATCATAGTGGTTTCAGGATTTAATATATTTTATGGTTAGCATCTGTGTTTCAGTTTTAATAAACTATTTAACAGTATTAAATATGAATAGGAAAGTTTCTGATGAACCAAAACCTTGGGGGTTTGTTTCATGTATTAATGTTTGTGTGTCTATATGCATATGTCTGTGTCAGCCCATGAAAAGCTGAGCTATTTTTAACTTGGAATAGTAGAAGTAGTGGAAATAAGATATTTTTTCTTCCCTTTTTTTCCCTTCAGAAATCACATGGATTTCACTTTCCTAAAATAAAGTCAGAGCATGGTGAGTAAGAGGTGCTGTAATAATCAGCATTTGCCACTAGTGTGGAGAAAAGCACACCATAACAATAGTGGAAAACAAGTTTATCGGTTTTATTTTTGTAGAGACATTTGACTTTTCCATTATGGAAACTGTTTCTGCCAGCTTACAAAAGGAAGCCAAGAACACTTCATTTTTATGGAACTGTTGTTACTGCCAAGGATGTGTGCTATTTTCTTTAAACCCATTGGATTCTTTTGCAGAGTAGCTTCTACAAATACCTGCTCTATGAGTTCCAGGTCTGGCTGCTGGAGACTTGGAAGTGGTTTTTTTGTTGTTGTTGTTTTGGTTTTTTGCTTTTTTTATTGTTCTTGTTATTTTTATGCCTGTTAGGACTTACTTAAAAGTTAGAAGCTTTGTTTGGCCAATGTTTGCTTTCTGCTGTAGAATAGAATCATTTAAGTTGGGGAATACCTTTAAGATAATTGAGGCTAACCATTAACCCAGCCACTGCCAAGCCCACCACTAAACCATGTCCCTGAGTGCCACATCTGCACATGTTTTAAACACCTCCAGGCATGGTGACTCAACTGCTTCTCTGAGTAGCCTGTGCCAAGGCTTCAAGCCTTTTGGTGAAGAAATTTTTCTTAATATCCAGCTTAAACCTCCCCCTATCACTTGTTACATGGAAGAAGAGACTGACCCCTAAAAGGGGGCCACAGCCTCCTTTCAGGTAGCTGGAGTGAGCTATTAAGTCACTCTTGACTCTCCTTTTCTCCAGGCTAAACAGAGGGGCAATCCCTGCCCTGGTCCTCATTCTGCTGGTCCTGCTTGCCACACTATTGCTGATACAGGCCAGGATGCCATTGGCCTTCTTGGCCGCCTGGGCAGAGCTGGCTCATGTTCAGCTGCTGTCACTAGCACCCCCAGGTCCTTTTCTACCGCGCAGCTTCCCCCAGCCTTTAACACCACGTGGGGTTATGTGACCCAGCTGCAGGACCCAGCACTTCGCCTTGTGAGACATGACACACTGGCATCCTGACCCAGGCTCATCTCCAGTGGGCCTGGTTTTATCACTTACCCACTTCAAATCTGGTGTAAAGCTGTCTCAATGAACCCTGCTAACTCCTGTGCACAGATCCTTTTTCCCCTCTGAGTCAGGTGTACCCTGTCTGTCACCAGCAGGCCTGGGATCATGTTGACACACCCATGATCTAAAAACCCCAAATTCTTCAGTGACACCAGGCTTGGAATGACGTATTGACCTGCTGGCTTTTCTTCCCTCATTATTCCTTGCAACTGGAAGAACAGAGGAAAACACTTCTTGTCCTCCTGATCCCTTAACCAGTCTTCCCAAGGCCCTGCAGTTTCTCTTGATTGCCCTTGGACTTCTTGTTGCAACTTCATCACTGCCCACCTGAAAAGTCACAAACAGATAATTACCCTTGAGGGTAGGAAGGTTTCTCATCACATGTTTAACCCGAGCCCCAAGGAAGCAGCAGACTTCCTAGAAGTGAGTCTGGTTGGCATTTTGGGCCTTCCGTTCCCTCCAGCAGGGAGTCTTCTGTGGCAATGACCTGTCTTTTTTTCCTTTATGGGAGCAGGTTTTTTGCAGGGCATAGGCTGATTTAACCCCAGTGGCATCTCTGTGTTGGATGAACCTTTGTCCTTGTCACTGGTGGGTTCCAGTTGCAGGGGCTCACACCTGTTAGGCCTGGGGAGGTGGGACAGTCGCAGAGGAGATGGGCCTGCTGCACCAGGCAGGGACTTGTCACCACTGCCCCTGTCCCTTAAGGCACTGTGCCCAGGCAGGCAGAGGGAGGGCAGGGAACCCTCTGAACCATGCATCCTGTCTGCCTGCTGACCTGTCCCAGGGAAGCCAGGGTACAATGCCAGTAGTCAGTCTCTCTCATTCCCCATTATTCCTCTACCAACTTGCCTCCTCCTGAAGCTCCGTCAATAAGCTTAAAGACTTAGACTGAGAGGGAGCAAAATGTTCGCAGTTTTTGCACTAACAGAAGTGTTAGTTTCCCAGCAGCTAGGAATAAGCACTTACTCAGTTAACTTCCTAAGATACAGCATTCAGGCAGTGCTGGTCTTCAGTAAACTCTTACCAATCCTTATGCTTAATCTAAGAAAGCATTTTTAAATTAAGACTTATGTTGCCCAAGTGCTTGTTTGCTACCATCTTCCCCAGGTCTGAACTTCTATCAGCAAGTAAAGCTAGTGAATTTCATCAGAAGAGAAATCCATCATTGTCGTTGTTACAACTGCCAGGAGAAGTTTGAATCCAAAGGAGGATTAATAAGTCATATGGAAGAGACCAAACACATTGCATTCCTGCCAGCCAGGTCTACATGGGATCAACCACAGTAAGGCCAAATACATTTCTTCCAGCATTTATACTTTTACTTGATTATTTCTACAAAACAGTAAGTTGAAAGTTCTGGGGTTTGCCAATGCAACATTGCCCTGAGCTCCCTAACTCTACTGGCCAGATAAAATAATAAGTGGTCTCAAAATTACTCAGAATTAGAAATCTCTATACAGTCTGAAAATAAAATGAACATGGGATACTGCTCTTCCAGTTGCATCCAGGATGCAGTACAGTGGGATCTGTACTTTCAAGTCTGTAAGCTAGAGAAGTTTGTTGTTGCAAAATTGTTCTAGATTCAATCAATCCCCTTCTTTTGCATGTCTAATGTAGGTCTATGCATGATGTCTACATAACTTTAGGCATCAAAACTTTAGGCATTTGGTTGTTTACCCATAGTTTTTTCCATGGAAAATAGAGAGTGTAACAAAACACTGGCTCAGACCCTAAGTAGACTTTGTGGGTCCAGGGAATGATGCTCTCGACTGGGTAATAGAGCACAGGGAGTGTCCTAACTCAAACACCTCAGTTCAGCATTTGTTGCAGGACAAATATGGATCTGTAGTCTCTGTTGTGACATCTTTTGAGTGAAGAAATAGGAGGAAGGGTTTGTCTGTTTCCAGCTCTTCTCTATGACTCTTCTACATTGTGCATACCAGTTGATTTTTTGGGTGTGCTGTTTACTGTCATTCCAGACAATCAGACTTGCTCATTTTTCTTTTTTTAAAATTCTAATCTCAATCTCTCAAACAAAATGGGTGACTGTGTAGTAATCATGTCTTGTTGCTTTCAGGTATTATTTTCCTACCTATGAAAATGATACACTCCTGTGTACACTGTCAGACAGCGAAGATGCAATAACTGAGGATCAAAGTGAAGAAGTGCCTGTTGTAAGCGAAGATATATCCAGTCTAAAAGCTCTCAAACAGAGCAGTGTTTTAAATCAGCTTCTGTGTAAAGAGAAGAGTCAGGAGAAATTTTGACCTGGAAGTATACTGGCTGACCTTTAGTGCTTCTTCTGCAAGACAAAAAAAAATATACAGTCTTTCAATACTATTGGTGTAAAGATAAACTCACAAATGTTATTATCACTGGACAATTATTAGAAAGTGAATGCTAAATAAAAATATAAGTGTTAACTTTGTTGGTTTATCATCCTTAAAAGTTTAGCTTTAAAATTGAATGCTTGATTTTCTGCTTCGATCTTCGAATACCAATTTTTCATCTTTTTTTTTAATTTTTCCTGAATAAATCAGAATCTGAGTTCTATTTTAAGGCCACCTTGTGAAAGGTGGGAACAACTGAGACAATGTGTAAAGCCAGTGAATAAATCTTCTGTGTTATTGCTGTTAGACAGCAAACAAAAAATTTAATTCTTGGTCTGGTATGGAAATTTTGCTATTTTTAACCTTAGACCTTTTGTAAAATGAAAACAAATCTGTATATTACTATTATTAATCATCAATATATAAGACATATGGTGCCTATTCTGAAAGCTAACTCAGAAACATCAGTAAAGCTCTGCCTGCCCCATGAATATCTGGCTGCATGAAAAGCTACCAGTCTGAAGTCTAAAAAAGCATAGGAACAATTGCAATATTGGTTGCATCAAAAATCCAAAGAATTTAAAGTAGATTTCATGTATGGTTATGAACTGACATGTTAAAGAATGACTTAGGGGATTGCAGACACATAAATCCGAATTAAATCCTAAAAATCTCAAGTCCGGAAAAGTTACCATATTTCCTTTCCAAGTTTCCAAAGTGGCAGAAAGTCTTCAGCATGTCCAGAAAGAATCTCAATCTTGATAGGATAAAGTTGCTCAGAGCACAGGTCCTACTAGGACGATCCAAACTAAGTGTTCCTGAAATGGTAAGTCGTTCAGGAATTCAGGTTTAGCTTTCCATAATAGGTATAACCTCTTTCAAAACTGTTAGTACATTCTTTTTTCTTCTTTAGGTCAGTGTTAGAGCACTTGCTGAAAGTATGGAAGTCTTGGCTCAGTACCCATCCCTGCCTGAGAAGATTCAAAGCCATTGCTTTGCCTTTGCACAGCCCTCTTTACCTGCAATTCCTTGCTATCAATAAGAGTTGTTGTTGTTTGTCTTTATACTGTGATTGTGAATTGTAAAGCAGTCCCTGGGAGCTGGGGCTGAAGTGCAAATCTTTACCCATATTCTGCTAAGCTTCTATGTCCCACTTAATTCACCCTGCAATCTTATTTGCATCAGTTTCTTTTCATTTACATTGAACTGGTTTTCTTCTGCCATTACACATCACCCTCCAGCACTCCTCTTTGCTTTCCGTTTCATATTTTTCCTTGGGCCCGGGTGTTTTGGAGATAAGTTAGAACAACAGCAGGCTGAAAATGCACTGAGTAAGGCAGATCAGCCACATAACTGCACAGTGAGACAGAGCCAGAAGCAATATCTAACTCTGTCAAGAGGAAATGGAATAGAAGAAGTGCAGCAGGTGCTGAGAATACAGACAAAAAAAGGGGACAGGTGTAGTCATACATTTGCATTGATACATAAAAAATTTAGGAGGAGCAAGCACAAGCCCAGTATTTTTGAACTAAAGTGCTCTGTCTCGCAGAGGGCATTTGTAAAGTTCTTAATTTCATACAGTAATTGCAATGGCTGTTGCTGCTTTTTTCCCCCCTCTAATTTTTTCCAAGCAGTTATTTCCTTCTTAATTTAGAAATGGATTTCAGTCTTTGCTTTTTAGTCAGATTCTTAGCTGAGGAGAGAATAACAGTTAATGGAGCTGGCATTAGTGATGTGAGTTGAGCAATGGAAAAAAAATCAGCAAAAGAACTACAGCAGCAGCACACAAATGAGTTTTATGCCAAGCCCATCTCAGGCGGGCACATTAAGGGAAACATAAAATTTTACTGATATATCATATAGTGAAATTGCAAACAATTCCTAATCATAAAGAATGTGATGCTGAGTCATTCAAATCTCTACAAAATGAAAACAATGTCAGCAATATGAAGTGACTGCGGTTCTGGTTCTAAGAGAAATTTGAAAAAGCAATTTTTCAGTGTAGAATTAAGAAACAATTTAAAGAGAAGTTGTATAAATAACACAGACTGGTTGTCTATTTTAGTAAAGAGAAAAAGGGACTTAGGAAGAATTCATAAGCAGTGTATAACTGTTCACTGGACATATAAGGAACATGAGGAATCAGATTAGGGTTGAGCTTGTTATGAACAGGCAGTAAAGTAGGTTTAAGTCTTTTGTAGGTTCACAGAGAGGGCTGGTTACGGTTTTTAGAGTAAAAATCAAGCATTTTCATTTAGGACAATGATGCTTGATATTTTGCTGGAGCATACTTATTTGTTCATATAATGCGCACAGTTTTCCCTAGGCATTCTTGTCCTCTTATCTGTTTTAAAACTGAAGTTATTTTTTGTCATAAATAGAGGACACAGTAATGACTGCATACAGTTATTTGGAGCAAATATGGTCTTCTAAAAAAGAGTATTTTTGGAAGCATTGCAACAAAAATAATATAATAATGCCTTAATTCATGCAGTGGACAGAGTTTGGGTTGGCAAATGCTCTTCAAAGAGTCAGATCAGGAGAATGAGTGCTTCTGATTGGTATGAAGAAATCTATACTAGTTTAAATCCAGTGAACATTTCTTAGAATAACTCCTCTTAGCCTAGACCTGGACTCCTTATACACACTCAGTTTTCTGTGTCTAAAGCCATGTTTAGAAGGACCTGGGTTAAAGGAAGAAAAATGGTTATGTCCTGGTGACTGGTAATTCTTCCTGCCCTTTTTACAGATATCTTAATTATGTCTTTGATACTTCTCCACACTCAGTTTAATCTGACTTAAGGAGTTAATCGTTGTTGGCTTCCATTTAAGACGCTGGTTTCTGTTTCTGCCTGCATTTGCCTGGCTTGCTGTGAGAGCTGTCAGTGTCTGCTCTTAGCTGGCTGAATGGTACCTGATGTGAGAAACACACCAGACTAAGTCTGAAACGTCTCTCTGCTGTCTTTTCTCAGTGTCATCGCTGCCTCTGAATTCCAGTCAGATCTCTATTAGTGTATGAGATGTTATTTACAGTGTCTCCCTCTCTCTCTCTCAGTCTTTCTCCCATTTAACAGAGTGTTTGACCTAAATCTGACACGAGATGCTGAACTGTGTGTAGAAATAAACAAGGTTACCAGTGTCCATGTTCAAATTCAAGTCCAGAGCAGATAGTGGACATAGGCCTTGGCATCATCTACTGCCCCCTGCCAATGAACAGAAGCAAATTTTACGGCTTTGCTCATGGCTTGATGCTGTATTAAATATTCTTGCATTATTTGCATTTTACTTATATGTATACAGAGTCCAAAGAGAATCAAAGATCCCTGGAGAAAAACTGTATTTCACAGAGGCAGCACGAAAAATACTTTTCGTTCCCCAAGAGATTTTTTTAAGTCACAATGCTTTCTGAGGCTTAGTTACAATACAACAACTGAGGCAACTGTTGGTCAAATTACACCCTTGTCTACCTCTGCCAGGTATGTCAGACTTGGTTAGATAACAATTGTCACATGGAAGAGGTAATTTGTAACGCTAGAATGAATTACTGCTTCCTGTAATCATCATTAAAATCAGCTGCTGTAGAAATATATGCAGCAGTGGTTGCATGTAAAATTAATCCCTTCATGAGTATTCACTATGCTGTTCATCCTAGTGGAGGTTTTTTCCTTTCTATAGGAAGTTTTCTCCTACAGAGCTGTGCTCAATTTGACTTCTTCCACTAGGGAAATTTTTAGTTGCTTCTTGAATTGGATTTTACATCTTTTGCCAAACTCTTGCTCATGAGGATGCAGACAAAGTAACTATTTTAGAGATTACCATGTAACCTCTTAGTTGAATTCATATTTGATATTTTACATCCCTGATAAATTCACTCTTTCCATAAGAGGAGCAGGGGAATTAAGGATATTTACAACTGAAAATACATCAGTTGCGTTTGCATAAATTTAGATAGAAATAAAAGTATTTTTCTTCCACAGATGTACCTTGGAACACAATTCTCTCCATCTGGTTTACTATCCTGATACTGAAAAGCTGACCATGTGTAGATTACATGTGGGTCTGATGTCTAACCTTGCATTGTAATCAATAAATGTAGTCTGTGGATCCTAGAGTCGTTCAGCTCACCCTAAAGAAGTGCCAGTGTCAGATTTCTAGTATTATTGCTGGAACACTGATATGCTGCAAATGTAATTCTCACCTTTGAAATTTCCCATTCTTAGAGGGATCATACAATTCATTGGTCTGTCACGTCACATTACATCACATCACATATGAGTGTGTAGCGAAATCCCTCAGAATAACTACAGGCAGACTTTTGGTACCACCTCCAGCCACAGCTTCATTGAGTGTCAGAAGACTTACTTTTTACTTCTATGCTTTCTGGAAATAACAATCTAGGAATAAACAATGCAGGAATTGCTAATTGCTCATTAGAGAGTCTGTCTTTGTAAACTACCTGTGCAGCTTTGCAGAGCCAAGCACTGCTTTTACCTTTAGGTGGTTTTAGCTTTAAGCTTCCAATTGTATTGAGGTCATTTTGTTATTTCTGACGCCATTTTTGGAAGTACTGCTATGGATCTTCATGAATACTTGATCTGTTGTAATAAACTGGGTTTTGTTTGAATCTAGGTGAAATGAAGAGCAAATAAGCAAGGATGGAGCTTAGCATTTGTGAAGAAGGATCATGAACATGTGAAAATGCTGGCCTTCTGTACTTTTACAAACAGTGATTTGCCATGCATTCTTTGACAAATACTGTTACTGCCTTCTGCCTCAGTTTCCTGAACAGCAAGATTGTGATGATATGATAACAAATATCAGGAAGAAAACTGCACATAGATGATAGGATTCCAATGTATGGGTGCAGCTTATCTGCATTAGTCAGGCTTTTAATATTTGAAATACTTAGTTCAGAAGGTGGCTAGATCACAATCAAAATAGTTAATCATTCAAGAAGAAACTTAATATTGGGATTACATTCCCATAAGGAAACAAAAGTTAAATATTTTGAAAATGACATTTTTTAAAGGAACGGTTACCTTCTGAATCAGATTTTCAGAACATTACTGATTTGCCTTCAACTGAGGTTTTCAAGTAGAGAATGTATGTTTTGTAAAAGATCCTCTGCTTTTAGTCATGTTACAGATCTTCCAAGTGTTCAGTTGCATACTAAGGAAAATTGTTTTCCTGTAAGAAAAAAATTACTGCATAGCATAGAGTACCCATGGTTTGCATGCTCGTCTGCTCTAGCTTTAAAAGGTATAAACCCATGAGTTTGCTGAGATTAAAGAAGGAAAATATAATGCCAGATAACTGTGTGTCTCTTAATTCATTTAATTGATCCATCGCTTTACAAACAGTCTCTTTAAAATCCTAGCTCTTTAAGAAGGTTTCAAGTGAAGATTTAGTATTTTTCTTATGAAGTATACATGTGAGATAGATAAGATTTTTCAGATTCCCTTAAGCTTGTGTTATTGCGTGTACCTTGCTTTTCCTTCAGTGTAGGAAAGTTTCTGTTTAAGAGAGGACTTCTTTTCACTATTAGAGCTGATGCCTGGATGATATTTTCCTCTCAAAAGTCGCTGCAATGGTACTTTTATTCATATTCTCATCTTAACCAGAGGCCTGCGTTTTTTAATTTACCTTGAGCCACTCAGGCCAACAGTTACGTTGCAAGTAAGCAATCTGTGAAAGGACTGATGCTGAGATCCATGCTTCAGTGCAACGGTGTGGACCATTTCCCCATTTATGCTGGATTGTCCGTAGGCATCTTTACAGAAGAAGGAGATGTAGTTCCTGCTGCCTCCTAGATTTTGGTGACGCTGGAAAGTTGTTTAAATGCCCCTAGTGACTGATTAGGACTGAAACCAGTTAGATAGGATTCCAATCAATATCTAAAATGAATGCCAGTATCCTGTCGAGCAAAGATTTCCTGCTATTTAGTTTTGTTTCTGGTTAAAAAAAAAAAAAAAAATCCGTAAGACATATTACAGTGTTTATCCACTAAATTTTTTTGGGACTTTGTGCTGATTAAAAATAGTACGGTTCTAGAGTCTGCCCTCTCTTGTTGCCATTGTTTTATTCCTCATCTCTGCCACTATCCCTTCCATTACCACTGACCACCTCCCACTCCTCAATCAGGTCTACCTTGCAGTCTTTCATTTGAAAGCTAGACTAAATCTTACTCCAATATTATTCCAAGGTAAGGATTTAGTAGCACTTAATACACATGCACAACACCTCCTCTGCAGACTAAGGGCTTTGCATAGGCAGGGGAAGAGATGAGGAATGGCTAAATGTTTTGGTGTTCTCTAGTCATGAAGTGAAAGGCTTCTAAAAGAACAAAAAAAGAACATGTTTTCTGCGTGTATATGGGATGATCTATATAAAAAGCAGTAATGAACACTACTTGTCTTGCAAAAGGGCTTTTGTTAAATCAATAATGATAAAATATGTACTAATCTATTGGACATCATATTTGAGCATAATATAAACAGATGACTGGTGTCATCTGTTGTGCAGGCTGTAAATTAATATTCTGGTGGCTAAAAATAGTAAAAGAAATCTGGATTTTAGTTGTTGGGTTTTTTTTTTTTAAAATTTCAAAGAACCAGTTAGTATTTTATGTCTTCCTGTGAGAGGGCTATATCCATTCAAGAGATTTGAACTTTTTGTCCAGGTATTTAGGGTAGACACTGCTTGCCCATCTGAATTTAGACAGCAATTGAAGTGGTCCTAGCTGAGACACATGGTGATATGGCAGCCATCTGTTAGAAAAGTGGTCCAATAAATCTCATTTTCAGTAACTGAATTAAAATACCCTTTAGCTCCTTTCAATCTATTAATTTGTTAATTATTTTTCATTTACTTTATTTTTGTATCACATTATGTGGAAGATAGGAGGCTTAGAACCTGGAAATGAAAATTTAGGAAAAGGCAGAAGCCATGTAATGGTGGTACAGCTTTAGATGCAGGATTTCCAAAAATATCAAAGGCATGCCAATAAATGCATTTTTTTTTCTCAGAATAATCAGAAATCTTGCAAAAATCTGAAATTAATTTTTTACTTGTTTTCTGAAATTAATTCTCAGGAATGGGAGACATTGGGAATACTTAGCACACAGAAATTATTAGAAGGCCTATTTAGGAAATAGATGTAGCTTGTTTACACTTGAATACCAAGGAATAGACAGACTATCAGAAGTAAAACCTCCCAGACCTTATGAATCCTTCCTAGGGATTTTCCTTCCCTTCCCACCCTCCTATTAGTCCTGAATGTCTCAAATCTGCTGAAAGATTTTGAGGGCCCTTGGTTTCCCCTGATTTCAATGGGAGTTGCCAGGAGTAGCTTTCAGATTCATCACCCAATGTATTCACTCCCACTGCTGACTGCTGCAACCAGGAACTGCAATATGTCACACTATAAGATACTTTTCTAGTGAGCAGTGCTTGTTTTTATGAAAAAGAGCCACACAAGTGCTTGCAAAGACACCAAGAAAGAGAAAGAAACTCATTTTCTCCCTTCCCATCTCCACCAGGTGACTGACACCACCTCTGTCCTCCTATTCTGCAGCCAGCTGGCAACTTGCCTTGTCCAAAATTTGCCTTTTCCTGTGGTGGTGGAAAGTAATGACCTCCCAATCATCCAAGGACAGCCAGAAGAATGAGAAATCCTCCTGATTGCTTCTTCCAAGAGCACACTGTTTATATTCACCCTTCTCAGTTTTGAGGCAGAACACACATTTTTATCCCTGCCTCATCAGGTCATGTAGGGGATTGCAGGCAGATGGTTCACTGTAAGGCTCCAGATTTCTTTAATCCCTCCTTTCTCTTGAGGGCAGTAGCTAATATGCCAGCTAAAAACACAACTAGAGCACTACTTAATGATTTTCTTTTTTGCTCAGTGACTGCTGATACGGAAGTTCATACATATGCACAGATTATTTTCAGTGAAATCTCTGAATTTCATTGTTTAATCCAAGTAAGGTTTTGAGTGCTCTAAAACTGAGTTAAGCAGGGTTCAAATTATTGGGTTTTACTGCGGTGACTGTTTGTCTGTGGATTTTATGCTATTCTCTGAAGCAAGAATTGTCCTTCCAGGCTGACTGCCCCCAGCATGAGGATTTAGACCTGTGCCTGTTTTGGTGCCACATTCTTCTTGTGTCTCTTTTGTGGCAAAACATCCTTTAGACTTAAAAATGTTGATTAATGATTAAAGATGAGATTGCCTGTGCAAAAAATACTTTAATGTTTTAAGGCAGAGGAATGTGCCAGACCAAGTACCCACTCCCAGTGCATCAGTACTAACTAGGTTCTTACATAGCAATTCCTCCCACAGCATGAAAGCAAGCAGTGAACACATTTCAGTCATTTAAAACCAGATGAAAACAACCTCCAGGGAAGACTGTGAGTTCCATATCTCACCTGGATGGAATTTCTGCAGCCCTTATACAGGTAATTATACACTAGAGAGCATGGATGCAAACATCTGCTGGCTCCCTGAGTCTTTTGCTGACTGGTATGGGCTTTGTTTTAGTGTGCTTGTTCCTATGGACTAGGCAGGGAATGCAGGTAGCACCTGGAGGTTCTGTATTTCATGGCAAGGGCAGGTACCTAAGGGTTACTACACAGTGTCTGAGCTACTCGTGGGGCCCCCGCAGTGCCTGCACATGAGCAGAGTGGGAGAAGGGTGTGCCAGCACGGAGCAGCTGTGGCACAGCGCAGTGACCAGGGCTCACCTGCTTTGGCTCGCTGTGCCACTACACGGTGAGTTAATAAGCCTCCATCTGGGGCTCGGGGCAGCTTTTTCGTTTCAATACTGCTAAAATTCTCCAAGTCCAGCAGGTAATTGCTGCAAAAGTAAAAAGCACGCAACTGCCACAAGTTTGCCATTATTAGATTAACAAGCTGCAGAGTCCCTCCTGTCCTTTTCTGCGTACCCTTGCTGTTCTTAACTTGAAATTGGTTTTGTCACCAGTGACAGATTGCAAACTACCTCACCTTTAGAAAGTTGACTGCTTTAGGCTCTGCATCCATTACTGTCACTTAAAGCATTGAAAGAAACATAGAAACAGCTGCTTCCATGCAACATGCTACAAACTTCCTGTGAAAAAATCAGATGTGATGTTTTGACAGCAAATATTGCTTAACATGCAGGGCAAGTTCTACCTGAGATAGGCAAAACCACTACCACTGAAGTAGAAAGATTGAAATGTGCCAGCTTCCAGGGCTGACAGGAATAGTATAGAGCAGGAATATTCAACCCTGTTTTTTCAAGAGGTACAGACAGCTTAGAAACTTGTGGCACACACAGAGTCACACATGAAGGATATATATTTGCTTTTCTCGGTATTTTGGAAGCAGCCATTGGAGCACGTGGCTGGAACAGACAGGAATCTGAGAAGAAAGGACCAAGTGTGTCCCAGTTTCTGGTTAATGAGTGTTAGCAGGTTTTGTGCTAAGGTATGTTCAGTTGTAGCAGTGGGTGTGGCAGGTGGTATGGTGCCGCTACCTTCTGAAAGCAGGGAAACCGCTTGGCAGTGACACACACACACACACCCCCACAAACACACTCTCACACTGGATAGCTCCAAATTAGGCCGACAGTAAAGGGCCAGGAAGGGTTCTCATGTGGTATTCCACATGGTGGTTTATTGCAGCCACACACATGAAGGGAGCCAGCAACAAAGAACAAAGGACAGTGGAGGGTCCAGGTTTAAGTACGGGGGCGATAGGGCCAGAGAGAGCCTCAGGAACCAACGATGTGGGGGCATGGGGGCAGTAGCCAGGGGGGTTAGGGTATGGGACACAGTGGGGAAATAGAGAGGGACTGGCTGAGGAACAAGGGGCAGTGGGGGAGTAGGGAAGGGGGAACATTCTGGAGCAGGGACACATATGGTGGATAGGAGCAGGGGGGCCAATGGGGCCAACCAGGGAAGCAGAACTGGGCATAACAGAACAGGGTATCCTGGGAGAGGCCTTTTTCTGTCACCCTGACCTGGGGGATGCCTCCTAAAATCTTTTCCTCCATAGGGCTCTCATGGTCCCCTGATTAAGGGGCCCACTGGCAGCGACAAGTCATATAAAGGTTACGTATAGACTACAACAGGTAAATGGCTGAGCTGAAAGGACAGGAAAAGCTGTGGGACTGAAACCCCTGTACCCAGCTGTGCAGTGCTTCATCTCACCGTTCTGGCTGCATTGCTTTTTTTAATGAAGTAAATGTTTGCAGAGATACCAATCTGGGTCACTGAACTCAAATCACTCTGCAAGCACTTCAGCCCGGTAATACTAAAGAAGAGCTCAAGTGATTTTGAATCACTGATACATCTGATGATCTTTTATTCATTATTTTCTGTGCATTATTGATTGTCTCTTTTGCTTGTTTGCTCAAAGGGAGTTCAATTGCATTGAGGAGCTAAAAGTTTGTAACATCTGACAGCTGGTCTGGAGGTATCTCCAGGAGATTAATTTCAGAATGTTAAACATGTGCATATGCACTGCTTTTCAGTGATCTGCCAGCATCAAAAAGGTAAGATGTGGAATCTGAACTACCCCCACTGCAGTGGTTTCTGTTGGCAGTGCATGCAGAGAGAGCATGTAGGCGTTCACAACAAGTATAGGCTTACTGGGGGAGCCCTTTGGAGCTTGTGCCATCAACCAAGCTCCCTTTAGTGCCTAGCATTTGTAATTAATTTCTTGGGAATAAATTCTAGTCTCTCTGACTCTATCCAAAAAGTTTTCTTACAAGAAATCAGTTGGTTTGAGGGTTTGAAAATGCTTTTAGCAAATATTTGTATTTGGACTCAGACTAATAAATCAAGCACATATATTATTATCTGCTAGTAGCTCTTTTTCCTTCAACAGCCTCATAGACCACTCAGCTCTGTGGGACACATGTCAGACAGTCTCTCTCCAACTTGCTTGAGTGCAATGCAATTTAACAGAGGGTCAGGCAATCTAAGAAGAGCATACAAGGCCAAGCAGCTGCATTTGCTGTTCTGGGAAATTGAAGAGAATTGAAAATTTCTTATGATATTTGTGCTTTTGTGTTAGAAAGGCAGTTTATTCCAGCCTCACAAGCTTGCTTCCCCACAACTTCTGTGTTAGCACTTGGCTTTTCTTTGTGAGACTGAGAAAAAAACAAAGACAGAAATAAAACTGCAAATCGAAGGGAAAAAAACAACCTAACACAATGTTACAAAGTAATGTTGTGGTCTTTTCTGGACAGTTTACAGAAAGATGTTGAAATTAAGTTCTTGGTCCACTGTAGTGTGTTCGTTTATTAATTTGACTGTCCTTCCTGCACTGGAACAATTTGGCTAGCAAGTTTTCTTGCAGAGCAAATTTTGAGAGTTTCAAAAATACAAAATCTATTTATCAGTCCAATCTACTGATACCTTTCTAAAAAGTCTTTTTGTATAAATGGTGTTCAGCCATCTCTTTCAATACAAAGCAGCTTATCCAAATCAGGTTTTCTGAATGTACAACTTGTCCAATATTTTATATTAAGGGATAAATTAGCAAACAAACATAAAGAGAAAACAGTAAGTTCTTTTCACTAGAGAACTCACTGAATGTAATTCACAGGTTAGAAAAGAAGATTAATGACAGCTTTTTTTTCTACACTTGAAGGCGAAAAACATGAATTTATTTATAGGACTGTTTGTTTATGAAAAAAAGAAATATTGAGGGAAATACTGCATTAAATTTTAAGAAGGATTTTCTTCTATTTGTTTCTGCATATTAACTTTTTTTTTTTTTTTGGCAAGTGTCTTGTGACTCCATGTCAATGCTCTTTGTCCCACACTCATGTGATAGATGAATGCTTTAGGATTGGCTTTTACAGATCATATGTTGTATGTTTTAAAGACTGTTTCATTGTAACGTTATGTTTGTAATTAGTTGATGATGTTTAATTGTTGGTGTAAATTAGGGATTGTTGTAATATTTGTTATAAAGGTTTGCACTAATGAAATGGCCGATGGGCAGCAAGAGTGGGGAGAAACTAGAACCTTCTTGGAAGCTTCTAAGAGGTGACAATCAAACCAGGGCCACTGCCTGTCCCAGAACTGGGCATGGTCTGAGTGGGCAGACTAGGGGAAGGAGCCAGGTGGATCAGCCCCTGATTGGTAGAAAGTATCCTTGTGCTTTTGAGAGACAAGCAAGCATATAAAAGGCGTGACATGGCCTCGTGCCTTCGTGACTCTGGCTTCCAGCGCCGGCTGTGAACTGAGCACTCTGGTGCAATGTTCTTAAGGAAAAAACAGGATCTCTGGAGACCACAGCTCAGAAGTGCCCTGCGGGTACAAGCAGTGCTTCTCCAGACTTGGTCTGGGTGGTGAGAGAAACGAAGCCCACTCAATTAAAGATTTAAAAGTTAATGAACTAAAGACAATAGGGGACAAATGATAAATATCATCCAACCAAGGCAGAGGGTTACAGCTCTGGGTGCCTGACTGCACACAGGGTGCAGCCAGAGGTACACCTTAGGACAAGTTGTTACAGTGTTTATACCTTGAGTGATTAACATTACTCCTCCCTAACCCAACCTCCTTGGAGCGCATTATCCAATGATGGTTCTCGCTCCACCCTTTTATACTAAAAATATCATGGGGCCATGATATGGCCACCATTTAGTTCCTCCCCTGTGTAACAGTCAAACACCCTTAGAACATCATTAGAACATCATCACATCATATAACAAGAACATTATATACCATATAACGGAGAAACCATTTCCATAAAATCAACATAAAACATGTTTGTAAGCCAACATCATAAATAGTACTTATAACAGTGGGATGACTGTTAGATGATTCATTAGGCTCTCATTAAAAAATATTTGGAATCTTGCTGTTCGATTAACCAATACAAACTACATTACTACATTCTTGCTTTTGCTTCTTTCTCTCCTTCTTTCCTATTGCTTCTTAATCCTATTTAAGTCCTGGGCTCTGAGCATCAGGAATACATCCATGGATATTTGCAGAGTGCCAATGTATCACAAGCACCTTCTCTTCTTTGGCTTAGGTCTGGTGTAATATAAAAAATACATGATGACATTAGCTCCCAGCTCCTTCGTTCAAGCATCAGGGAGGTGTGTTCTCTCATCCTCCATGGGCAGTGATCATCAATTTATAATTAGGCTCAGCTACTTCACTGTGGGATTTTATGTAGTTTTTCTGCTAGCATATAAATGATACTCTCTTAATACTCTCAGAAACCACACCTTCCCTCCCTGAGGTACATCATTAATGTATTATCCTCATGTTTTCTAGTGATGCCAGGATGATTTTTTGCTTTTTCTTTTATACCCCTCTTATATACCCTTTTATATAGTTTTATGTATTCTCAGTGCTTTTAACCTACATAACTTGTAACTTTCCAAGTCTGATAACTTAGCTGAGACCCACTGCACTGTTAAACCAGAAGACCAAACATTCTGGAAGTCCCAGACACCAAGGTCTTCTCCAAAACATATTTTTGTAAACTAAGATAGGCCCATCCAGAGGGAAGGTTCCTCGAATGAAGAGTTCACTCAAGCCTCTCATTGGAGAATCTTTGATAAATATACTAATTTGCAAAGCCTATAATTGTGTGTATTTTGGTATGTGCAAGGCAGTGCGTGCATTTCAGAACATTCAGAACATCCACCTGGACGAAGTGCTGTACCCAAGGATCCTTAAATAAATACCGAGGTAAAAATGCCTTTTCCCCATAAACCATGTTTTGGTTTTAATTTTAAGACCAGGGAAAGGCAACACTAGGATGGCCCAATTCTATTCTCCTATGTTTACAGAAGCTGTTGGACTGTCCTAAAGCAGAGACTTGAGGATAGTGTAACTGTAACATGAAGGTCTAACCCTTAAATGCTGGAGTCAAGTGCAAACTTATGCCCTTGTAAGGAAAGTTGTTCTCCAGAATTACTTGGAAGTCATTAAGGTACTTCTCATTAAGGCTGTTAATTGGAGAGGGAGGCAAGCACTGTTTCCACAGTTTCCAGCACTCGTGCTTGGGTGCACCTGAGACCTGAGGCAGCAGTGCTGGTTGTGGGGAATGAAAAGCATTTCTGAGCATTACACTGCATTTTTTCAGATCTTTGAATTAAATATGCTAAAATACTCAAATATAGTGACAGTAGATTGATATACACCATAGGTATATGGTAATCATCTTTGTGCAAGAGGGAAAGACACTGTGCACAAACCTGAAAGAATCCTAGGGACACCTTCAGAATCAGGCAGCAGCTGCTCTCCAACTTTGCTCATTGCGTGTCTGCTTGCAGTGATTGTTTTAGGATATTACACTGGAAACCTTTTTCTATTTCCAATACACATTCATTTGCATTCACATGGGACAATGCTCTGCAGTTGTTACTAACTAGATGTTGAATCGCCTCTTCCAAATAGAGGTATTGCTCAAGAGGAGCAGAGGAATTTGAATGGAAACCCATAATTACCCAGTAGGAATGAGGAATCATTTCTCTCCACAATTTCTATGCCATTGAAATGCACAGGGTCTTATATGAAGCTTCCATTATCTGAGCAGGAAAAAGCCTTACTACTTTCCACTAATTGTTCTATTCTGCTAGGAGAGCTGCAAAATCATGGCTATATTTTTAGGGTCTTTAGCCAAACATTTTTTTCTGACTTGACCTGGATCTGCTGTGAGTTTAATTTGGAAACCTTTCCTGCTCAAAACACATGAGGATACATGTCTCTGGTATGAGGCAATTCAGTGAAGAAACACGAAGTCACCTCCATATAAGAGCTATTGGGTGTGCTATTATGCCTTGCAGACAATCCTCAAGCTCTGCCAATTTTTTCATGGTGCCTGCATGTTACAAAGATTGTGCATATTAAAACTGGGATGGCCATTTAAAGATGTCTGTGTTAGGGAGAGGACAAGGCAAAGTCTGCTAGAAGTTTGTGCTGACTAAACATCCCTGCTTTAAATCTTCACTCACAGTGCGAGGGTGTGAAAGGGCCATTCCAAAAATACCACCTCTGATTATCTCTGCCTACAGACAGGGAGGTAGAGGTTAAACCCTAACTTGTCAAGTCCTTTTTAAGAATCATTCATATACTAATCCCATTGAGCAGTCTGCTATGGTTGGAGACACAATATGATCCACAGACATGAGAAAAACTGATAACTGCTAGAGCTGCACTCAAAAGTTCATGTACAACAGCAGGGCTCAGTTAAATCCTCAATTACTGTGAATACCCTGAAAATCTGGCATTTCCAGCTATCAGACATGCAAGTTAGGGGCTCTGCACAGCCTTTTGCAGACTGCTGTTTTCAAATCAGGCTGTACAAGGCCAGAAGCAAGTCAGGAAAACAAGTGAGGCAAGGGGCAGCCTGGATGACTGCTTGTGAAACCCTTCTGTTGGAAACAGGCTCCATGCCAGCTTCTTTTCTATGATGTTTCCCTTTCAGGTTTGAGTCCACTGTCTACCTCTGCCTCTTTTGAAGATTTTTTTTTTCTTTGAACATTGCGTTCTTGCTTCATGGGGAAGCAGAGCCATGGGAGCACCAGCAAAAAAAAAAAGCATTTGTAGCTCCAGCATCCAGAGTTCAGACCTCTTACCTCATTTGCTTTTGGATCTTCACACATTCAAACCTCTTATAACCTCAGTCCCTGCTGGCAGCAGTGGGTTTGCCAGCTCCCAGTTTCTTTGAGTGTTAGAGGTATTGTTAGGGCATCATCTATGTCTGGAAGAGAAGGAAATTACTTTGAAACCTATGTAGCAACTGGGACCTAATTTCCTTAAAAAGATGGAATGACAATTTTTTTCTTTTCCTTAAAAAATAGGATCCCAGCTTGATAATGACT
The DNA here is from genome assembly GCA_013396875.1 of Vireo altiloquus. NCBI lineage: Eukaryota > Metazoa > Chordata > Aves > Passeriformes > Vireonidae > Vireo > Vireo altiloquus. The sequence continues at coordinate 1,018,346 of VZRF01010034.1, forward strand.
AAGAAAGCTCTGAAACACTTGCTGAGCTGGTTGAAATAGATAAGCCTGAAATAGATTCTCTACAGGCAGTTACAGAAACTTGAATCTGGAATATTGATCAGGTAAAATGTTGGAAAAACATGGTAATGTACAGCCATACATTACACAGTCTAACCTTGCCCACTGATGCTTTCAAGTAACAGCCCAGAGCAGCCAAGTGCCCACATTAGTGTTAGAAGGCAGCACATTATTTTTTTGTTTAAAGTAATTTTGTCATATCTCAGGCTGTACATCCACACCAGGAAAAGAAAAGGAAATCAAAGCCTTTCCTAAGCCAAATCCCCCTCTGGAGAGCATCACACCATGCCACTGGCCAGCCCAGACAGATCCACCCGCCACTGCCACCTGCCACCAGCAGCTTCCTGGGTCAGGTCATCCTCCTTGCAGCACCAAAGGTTGGGCACCTTTCCAGCCCCTGTCAGGGGCTTTTCCACACAGAGCACAAAAAGCCTTGTCCAGGGCTGTACCAAAGCCAAGCCTAGCTTTGAGTTTTCCTTTGTTTTCTCCAGGAGAAGAGTCTGACATTTCCCAGCTAGCACAGTGGAAGATGCACCGTCTGAATCTGGCTGTCCGGAGCCGTCTCTGTGTGCTAAGCTGCTTGTGTTTTCAGACAATGCTAAAAAGAGACTATACACCTTTAGTAGACTATACACCAAAATATTTTTTTGTTATTAATATGTATTTTGTAGCACATTTTCAGGAGTTGAAAACTGCGTGGAAAGTGGAAGGTACTGCAAACTCTCGTGAGTGGTAAGTGCAAACCAAGATTTCCCAACAGAACAATCACAGGAACTCATGTCAGGTGAAGAGCTTTGTGAAGATGAGGAGGAGAACGTGGTCCTTCATGGCCAAGCAGAGACCACTGCCCCAGCAGCTTCCTCAGTTCAAAGCTGAATCTCAGGACAAAGGCTGCACACAAAAGGCAGTGCAGGAGGCAACCTGACCAAAGCACTGCGACTACGTCTGCTGCAAACTTCTCTGTATGATAGAGATCTCTGCGAATTTGGCAGCAAAAATACATAGACAGTCAAATAAAATAAACACATCATAACCACAGAGGCTCAGAGACAGCTCAGATTTAGGTGTGTTAAACCAAGCCTTCTCAGGCTGCAACAAGGGAGAAGATGATTTCGTCTCTGTTCCTTGGTACAAACTTGAGAAGACAGGACAGTGATGGCTGGTTTAAAACATGGCTGTGCATCTGTAAAGGTGGTTTCAAATCATTTTCCCTTGGGAAGAACAATTACAAGACAAATCTAATAATCTACTATGGTATCTTTAACAATCTGGTCTCTCTATGTTCCGTGCTTTCGGGTGGTCCAGTTTCTTTGTAAAATGAGGTATTTTAACCCTGGCCATAGACAGGGTCACACAAACAACAGATCATGGTTTTCATGTCTGTAGCATCATTTCATTACCACTAGAATTACCATTAGAATAAACCAAAAGAGCATAATCTCTCTATTTCTCTGCTGACACAAATATTACCTTATGCTGGACAGGCCATTTGAGAAAGCTTAAAATGAAAGAAAAAAATCTAATTCTCCATGTAAACCACTGCCACTTGCATAACTAAACTGCACAAACTCTAATGCTGATGGAAACCCAGAGCAGAATTCAAACTAGTTTTAAATGTGTGCAACTCATTCTTTTTGTTCTGCCAAGCCATCATCAAAAGAGGAACACACAGACACACAAAATGATTCATGCAGGAAATCCAGAATACTGTAGAATTCATCTCTCTGCTGTGACAAGCTCATCTGAGTTTCATGTACTTTATTTCCAATGCAAATAGCTTTCAAGACGCTGCTTCCGTGTTTTATCCAGGTTACTTGGTGTGTAGCACGAGTGACATACCTTGATACAGGCAAGATTTAGCAAATACAGCAGTGTTTCATGAATTACACATTTCTGTATTAAAATCCTTCAGGCTGGAGGTGTAAGTGCTGCAGACACTGTTTACACAGGAGCCAAGTTTACATCAAAGAATTGAAGAAGAAGAAGAAGAAGAAGAAGAAGAAGAAGAAGAAGAAGAAGAAGAAGAAGAAGGAAGAGGAAGAAGAAAGAGATAGAATATTTCAACTGGGGACTTCTTGGTACTTCACCAGTTTTTTGCCTGCCCTTCCTAATAATTTGTATTGCTACTGCAGTCTCTCTCTGACACTGATGGCCTGAAAGTTCCCATCAAGTTTTTACGGGTTTTGAGCAGAATCCTGCAAAAAGAGAAGGAGATCAGAGTGGTTAGTCATCAGCAACTAGGACACTGCAGGGCTCGCTGGGGGTACAGCAAGTCAGGGCTGCCTCCTACTTTCAAAAGCCGGTGTCTTGTTGCAAGGCACAAAAAAACCCACAGGTAATGAAGAAAATGTAACTGCACCGTAAAACTGGCATTTGCCAGCATCTGTGTCTCATTTTGAAATTCAGTGCACTGTTAGGGAGAAATGAGTAAGCTGCAAGGCAGAGTATTTCTGGGGGTACTGTCGTGTGTGCTGGGTTAGAAGCCAAGGGATGGGGGAAGCGCTCGCTTGCATGGGTAGAGCAAAGCTTGGTGCCAGCTCCCTGCTGCTGGTGTTCCCTCTCACCACTGGCAAAAGGGAGCTGACACAAGGATAGGCACAAATGCATTATGATTAAAGACAAAGCAACATGAACTTCCATGGCTTTAACTCAAGTTTGAAAATATTCTGCTCATTTCTCAATGTGGCAGCTTTTTGCAAGTAAAATCTCCCTTTTTTTGTGAGGGTAATTTTACACTCCGTGTTGGGGAGCAAAAGCATAAAAACATAACATGGATGCACTTGATTAAGGCAAAAATTAAGCACAAGTTAACAGAAAACATAATGGATTTTAAGTAGCATTTTAATCCACTTCTACTCCATGACTACAAATTTTGAAGGGTTGGTTTGAAACCACAGAAGAAAAAAGGCACAATATTTTTTAAAAACAGCACAAAGGCTTTCAAAAGGTTTTCAGAGCCTTTTAATCCTACTTGGGTGTTCTGACAATCTTCCTCAATAAATACTTCCTCAGCATCTAAGATGTCATTGGTGCTCTCAGGAGCATTCTGTGGCACTTCTCCTTCCCAAGCACCATAGTGTTGGCCACATCTTTGGGCGGATTTCTCTGCCAAATGCTGTGGGTTTGCTCAGCAGGGGAGAGAGCTATGAGCAACAGGCTTGGCTTTTGTTTGTCTTAGCTTTTTGAGTCATCAGAACACCCCATGGGTAATTTTTCAAGTAGGTTTTGGTCTCCCCTCTCCTTCCACCCTTTGGTATCTGTCTGGACAATGCTCACTGCTACCTGTACCTGCACTATCAACAACAAATTTGATTTAAAAACTTTCTAATAGTGCCAATACAGAAGTACCCAACAGATTTTTTTTCTAAAAAAACTTTTTTTCCCCTTTTGGTCCCACAGCAAGTTTTGCTGACTGTAGTCTATGCTAACAGTAGGACAAAAAAATGGTAGGAAAGGTCAGGGACTCCAAGAGATGGAAGAACACAAAAGCAACTCTACTATAAGGCTTCTTTCTGCTTCAGGCAGCACAGTGATTGGACAAATGGGAAGCTGAAGATAAGTTAAAGGAGAAAAGGAAGGAGATTACAAAAATAACGGCTGTTTCTCTTTGGGGATGACCTCATATCTGACCAACTGAACTCTCACTTCCTTGTCCTTTGTCTACTGCTTGTTACCAATGTTGGCACACAGAAGACAGGAAGGAAACAGAACAAAACACTTTTAGGGAGATAATGTTATTTGCAAATATCTGAGAATGTTAGTAGGAATCACCATTTTCCTTATTTGTTGAGAAGTTTTAAAAAATGTCTCCTTAGCCCAATCTGAAAATAAAGGAAATATCTGAGGAAGGTTGGTTTCTATTGGTGGTTAAAAAGAAGCAATAGATGCTCATGGCAGAGCAGTCATTTAACTAGGACCTCCTCCACACAAATGAGATGCATTTCAGGCTCTGCCAAAACCAGGACTGAAGCCACTGACTTAGGACAGTTTGCTCAGGACCAGTTCCTGCAGATTGCTTTGGCTATGGTGGTACCTGCATGCCTGCACCCACACTGGTTACCCAAGCCTCTCTGCAGGTGTGAGCAGAGAGAAGTGGCTTGTCCAAGGGGAGGGCTGAACTTCAGCAGCTATGCACAACCCAAATGCACCAGCTGCTGGTGTAACAGTGGAGGAAGATCTCCTCCACACAGGCTGTGGAGCCAGGAGCGCTGCTCCAAGAGGCAGCAGTCGGTGTGTGCCAGCCTCGCTGCTCTTACTGCTGCAGGGCTCTCTGCTTGCCCCAGAAATAATGAGTGCTCCTCTTGAAAATGAAACACCCAAATATATGGTATTTCTGCATATACTTGTAGGGGATTTATAGGTAGTTTTAGCCTTTGGAGTTTACAAGATGAAAAAAAAAATTAAAATATTGTGGGAATTAGTTTCTAGATAGCTCACACACAGCCGTGTTTAGCTCTTTGTTCTCATTGTCAAGAGAAACTAAAATACCTTCAGATTGAAAACTAAAGAATCTGGCCATGCCAAGCAGGTTATAGCGTGACCATAAACAGAGAGCAATGCCTTGCCAGAGAGGTTTTCTTTGCTTTTTTGTGGACTCATGCCATTCCACAGGAGCCAAAGTCCCCGCTCCCCAGAATGTTGCAGTCCAAATGGCAAACAGGGACTTGCAGCTCCTCTAATTTTCAGGCAGCAGTATTAGCCGAGCTGGAAGATTAAAATGGTAAGCCATGAGTGAAATTAGTGTACTGTGTTAGAGGAAAAGCATTCAGGCTGACTTTAAGTGCCATGCATAAATAAGACACCATTCTCTTTCTCCTGCTTAGCAATTCTATTTCTTTATACTCCATTTACACTATATTAAGTATTTATAAGAAATCACTTTAAATCCCCTTTGCAGCCAGCATGTGTACGTCAAGATTCATGCCTATTTGCTGAGGCTGTATAGCCAGGGAAACACACTGTGGGTAATTGCTGCTGTGAGGGTTTTGACTGAACAGGTAAAATGTGTATAAGCGGCTTCACAAAAAAAGCTGGTTTTGCATTTGCCCTCTCTTATGTATGCCCAACTCAAATTCATTTAGCTAAGAATTCTAGCATGTGCTCGAGAAATAGGTGTTAAGCTGGGGAGAACTAGGTGAATTTCATGTTTTGTAACTAGAAAATTACTTTTTGCCCACTCAACGAGCCAATGTATGTGCTGTGTCTGCGAGGCACAGCGTGCAGTGTGGTACTGCACCCTGTTGGTCTGTGGCGTTATGAAAGCCCAGTTGCATTCTCAGTACAATGTGAGGCAATTTCTTTTGTATTAAACCTTTATTTCAGCCAAGCTGGTTCCAAATGCAACATAGGGACAGGTGGGATAAAAAAAGAAACTCATCCTTGCAGAGAGAGTGTGACCTACAAAAGCGAGAAGAAAATGTTGTGCTAGAAAAGCAGCTGTGATTGAAGTGTTCTCACTCACTAGTCAGGAGATGGAAGCAACAGAAAAAGTAATCAGCAAGCAAGGAAAAGGAAAGCAGGTTTTCATGTTACTTATAGGGAAGAAAGAAGGGTGTTTTAAATCATTAGAAGAGTGACTCAAAAGTGAGGCTCACGTGGTTCAGATGTCTACAAAAGAGTGAGTTCAGGAAAAGAACATTTTGGGAACTTGGTGCCAAAACTCAAATTACAGAAAAGGTAATGAAGAATGTGCCTGATTCAGTCTTATTTCCTGAGTACATGACTACTGAACTCATTTTTACTCAGAAAGATGACATCGAGGTGGCCTCCCAGCAGAGGAGGAAGAGCAGGCATCCCGGAAAGGGTCCAAGGAAAAGGACACGAGTGCCAAGGGGCTGGCAGGTTGTAGGAGGCAGCGTGTATATGCAGTCAGTGCCATCACGAAGTAGACAGCAGGATTAGGGACATCACATCTTACAAATCAAGCCAGGCAGGGAGGTTCAGAGGCAGATCCTCGGTTTGGACACTCCTCTGCAGAGAAGCCTTGCCCGTGCACCCTGCTGATCATTTGGTCGTATGCTCCTTATGCCATTAGCAGTGTTTCGTAGCTGAGCCAGGAAACAGCGCGTACTCCTCGGGTAGTCTTTGCCCAAGCAGCCTGCAAAAGTAACTCACCCTGCTGAACCACTGACTCAGTGTTCACACAAGAGTGTAACTTCACATATGTCATTGGTCTCAACATAATAATAGATAATCCATTCCTATGGGTTATCTGTGTTGTGCCACCACCTGCTTGGAGCAGACTTCATAGTGAATGCAGAGATCACCAGTGGTTGTTGCCCTTGCTTGCTCCCATGCTACCACCCATCCTCCCACGTACAGAGAGCTTCTGGTCCTGCCTGGCCTTTTCTTTAATCAGTCTTGGCCTGAATGACTTACCCTGAGGCTAAATAGGATAGAAATAAGCACCAAAGACAAGCAGCTGGTTACAGTCACTTCTGGACTAGCACCTTAAGGGAATGGGTTTTAGGATGTTCATTTGGTGAAACCAGATTATTTTAATAGTTGTTAGAGTTGTATTTTAAATCAAATTTATTGCAATGATACCAGAAATTACATGGAGATATGATTCGGTTTTTTCTCTTTAAGACACAAGTTTCAGTGACTCTTTGTCTCATTATTTCCTTGGAATTTAAAGAGTGCAGTACAAGCTGTACATGCCCGAGCATCCAAGTACCTGCTTGTAACTTCAGTACATGAGATGACCTGCTGTGACTTTCCTTGGGTGCAGCATTCTGGGTAGGGTTCCTACTGGTTCAGCCCTTGGACTGGGCAGCTTTACATAGTGTTTAAACCAGCTAGGAAGAATGTTTGTGTCAGCAGCTGTGTTCTGCTGTTCTCCAAAGGCTGACAGAGCTCAACATATGCATACGGGCAGGAGCCATGCCTCAAGGGCTGCATGTTTAATTACTAATTTTTATGAGAAACCTCAGCATTTTCTTGCTCCCATTGTCTCTTGCTCCTTTGTGTAGCCCCTGGCAGGACACAGCTTCATCCCAGCAGCCATTTGTCACACAGTGAAAGAGAGAGCTGCCACTGCCCCAGGCTAGAGGCAAGGAGGGAGGTGAGAACCAAACATCCACCCCAGCCCTGGCTTCATGCACCCACTGAGAGCAACTCACTTGGGAACATTGCAAGCAATACATGAAGAAAGCCAGCGTAGCGAGAAGGCCACAGATGTCAGAGCAGCCCTCAGAATCACCCCACCTTAATCTGCAGAGGCGGAAAGCAAATTCGGTGTGAGGTAGAGCAAGCTGTGCTGAGGTTCACACGTGCACCACGGCTTACACAGGTAAGCAGCAAGGAACAGGTCAGGCTGCAGCCACAGAAACGAAGCCTCTCAGGAGCTCATCTGCCCAAACAGAGCTGCCTGAAAGCCGCTGGACATCGCAGGGCTGGCCGTGTGCTGCCAGTGCAGACTGACAGGCAGACAGACTGGGGACAGCAGGAGAGCTGCTAGCAGGCTGGCCACAGTGCGCCAGTGCTTCTCGGCAGCCCTGGGGCTGCTGAGCTCCTATGCCAGCCTGATTCAAACCTACACCTCTTCACCTCTGCAAGGGCAAGGTCCCTTGGATCACTAGACTTGCAAAGTGACAGAAACACGGAGTCTTCCTCCCAGGAAGACACAGCAGGAACCTTCTCCTTCTGCCTGCACCCAGCAGGCACCAGCTGGCCTCGCAGTTGGGTGCAGAAAGCAAAAGCAACCATCATTGCCAGGCCCAGCCCAGAGCAATCAGCAGGACTTTCCTGTGTTTCCTCCTGTGTTTTTGCAGCCCTCAGCCGTGTGTCTCTCTGCTGCCGAGCCGTGCCCGCTGGGGCACTGCCCACTGCGGCACCCACCTGCCTGCAGCCAGTGCTGGGGAGGGTGGGCACACCCAGAAAGTCCCTTGAGAAGTCGCTCTTGTCCACCCTGAACCAAGAGCATGTCAGGTCCTCCCACCCTCTGTTATTAATGGCCAGACAGGACTTTACATCTTCCCATAATACGAGCTAGCTTGAGGCAGAGCATTGCCACTCTGCTGGGCTCACACACAGGAGATGGGGCTTTGCTCGAGGGCTTCCAGCTACTCCTGGGGCAGTTTTGGTATTCAAAGAGTCTTGACAGATAACTTTACAAGGGCCAACACCGATAATACCACGCAGTTAGATGGCTGAGCCCTTGGCCTTTCTTGTGTGATATCTGTATCTGTCCCCTTGGCAAATACCACATTTATTGGGTTCAAACTAAGGGTAACAGCAGGTATCCAAAGTGCATAAAAACAGAAACAAAGCTTCTGGGAAGCTCCTCAGCTCCGGTTCACTTCTGCTTTAGCAGGTGCAAACAGCAATATTCTCTGTTGCCTCGGGGCTGGATTACAGGCAGAACATAATGAATTCTGTAGATTTGAGGAGTAGTTTAACATGTAAGGAGCAAGCAAGACCTTCAACACAGGAACAGAAGACTGGAAATGGTGATCTAGCATCATAGCTCTAGCCTACTACTTTTGAAAAAGATAAATTTTAATTTTTATTTGACAAGCTATCTGAGACAGGCAAATTTGCTGAAGAGCAGTTTTAAATATTGCCATATTTCAAACCACTGAGAATAGGCTTACTCTTATCTGTTTTCAGTGTTTTTCATATATTCATCTTGATATTTAAGACTGTCTTTTCTTCCTGTGTGAGCTAATCCCTGTCTTTCTGGCCCCCTTGTATCATGCAAGAGTATCAATCACTTACCCTACTGTTCAAACTGAAAAGAAAAAAAATTTAACTCCATTAAGCGGACTCATTATTTTATGATGTCACTCATACCTGGTCCCTTGACAATGAATATCAAGGGAAAGTTTCAGCCACTTCATCTTTTTCAGACCCCCCTAGAGATGTTATTGTTATGAACACAGCCCTTCTTGCTTTATTATTTCACTATAACAATGCTGCAGCAGTGCAGCCAGCTAGAGGGTGACCTCCTGTGATTAGCTTGCAGATTTGCAGGTAAATATGGGAAAACCGTGGGTTTTTTAAGAATTCAGGGTTTGTCTGCCCACATTACACTCACCAGTTTTTTCCCTGGTGGTGCCAGAAGGCTTCGTATGGCAGGCAGACATTGCTGGGGACCATGCTCCAGGTTTGCTCAGGACTTGTCACTGGATGGCTGAGAGAGGCACACTGTCCCCCAGGAGTGCTGGCCCAAATCTCCATGACAACAGATTTGGGATGGAGACCTGGCATGCTGAGTGACAGAAGGTCACTGCAAAAAAAANAGGTATAGGGGGAGGAAAAAGAGCAGCTGGGGAAGAGATCAAGGGGCATATTGCAGCACCTTAATCATATTGCAGTTGTGAGTTCATTGGCCCCATGTGCTGGGGCTTTTAAAACAATATTGTAAGAAGCAACTTCCATATAGAAAGAAGCCAGCCAAGTCTATTTCTATCTGTTACTGCATTTATTTTTTATTGTAATAAGGAAAACAGAGAGCAAAAATATATTTCTTGCCTTGTAGATCTCGTGATATAAAGTCAGGATGAGAGACAAGAAGAAGTCTGGTAGGCAGACAGGAGAGGGTACTGAGTCCAGTTCCTTATGATCCATTTTTCAAAGTAATTAATTTTTAGCTGTTTTCTAAGGAATTGGAGTAGTACAATTGCAGTGACTGTGTCTCCTATCTGCCTTCCCGCTGTGCAGTCTCCTGAAGCCATCCTGCTATTTTTTGCCAAATCTGCCAAAGAAGTAGAAGTCTCAAAGATATTTAGTTCCTACAAGGATCAAAAAATGCAAGTGATGGTAGAGAGGGCTGAGGAAGTGCCTTGGAGGAGGAGAGGAAAGGGTGGCTCAGCCCTCCTGCGCTGCAGGAGGCATGGCTCTGCAGCGTGAACAGCGTGTGCGCATTGGCACAACGGGCAGCACACGCAGAGCTCTGAACCCGACAGAGCATATGTTGCCTCTTGGGCTGCCAAAAATATAGAGGTGTGAGAGGAAGATAAAGCACCACCGTGAGGAATTAGTGAAAACATGATGTACAGAAATGAGGGAAAGAGTAAGGCAGCCAAGAGAAATCTGGCCAGTGTTACATGAGAGCAAGTGCAGAGACAATGAGCAGGCGACCAGGATGATCATGTGTGGGAGCGTGTGTGGGGACATTCAAAACGGTTTGTAGGAACTAAACTTTGTCCATAGAACAACCACTTGGAATTAACTCCTGTGTGTTGATGTAACTTCGCGCCTGGGAAAACTGCTGGGTTGGAAAAATGGCAATCCTGGTCACTTCTTTAAATGGAGGAGAGGTGTAACAGAGTCAACAGCAAAACAACACTTGCCCCATTTGTAAGAACTACATTCAAGGAAGGGTGAGCCGGTTGTTCACTGACCCTATCTCCCATTTCCCTCCTGGGGTCAATGCTAAAATTACTGAGCAGTGTAAGTGCAGTGGAAACATTTTGGAAAGTGCTCTGACCCTCACTTGCACTAGACTCCAATATGTGTGCTTCCAGCGTGACTCCTGCTCCCCATGCACACACAGCTCACTGAAATGCCTCGTTCAGGCTGTGATCCACCTGAAAATGCTCCCAGGCATGTGCCTCCGACAAAGATGGGGGAGTTTTCCCACAGGTATGTCTGCCATTTATAGTGGCTATGAAAAGACAAACCATAAATATGTCATATTTTCTGTGCACATTCATTCTCATTCATTCTTTGAGAAAGCAATAAGTCTGATGTTCACTGCTGAAAGCAGCCTTGAATCACACCAGACACCCGCCCACCACCATGGCTGTCACAGTGCATTTCCCTGTGCTTGTGCTCATCCTGTCATTCCCCATGAATTCTTCATTAGGTCACAGTTGTCTCTAACAAGTGCTAATTCTTTTTTTTGCCCACAACTTCTTAATGTGTTAGGAAGGCCACAAGTAGAGCAAAGGGAAGTGCATCCTTGGTTATCTTATTCTGAATAGCAGTGATATCATATACAAAGTAAGTCCAAATTGTGATCATGGTTATTCTTGAGCAGTTTCATGAGAGCCAGTTGTATTTTACATGGCATTTGATAGTGGGATTAAAAACCAGAGATTTACAGATAAAAAAATACTTAGTTCATTGCATTGTTCCTATAGAACATTTTATTCAGGACTATTACTTGACTCCACAATGCAAAGAAAATAGCTCTGCTAAAAGGTTAGGTTTTAAATTTCTGGAGTTTACATTCATTTATCGTTTGTTGAGTATAAACGACTATGCTCCAGAGAGTGCTGTGCACTGTCGAATCATTTTTGATCCCAAAATAAGTTTGTCTGATCATATGGGAACCATTCTTAACTCCAGAAACCTGGATGCCATATGGGCAGGCTGCCAGCCAGGGTAAACCAAAGATATTCTGTCCTTGGAGTGGGAAAGGTACATGGTTTGCCCAAGTTCTTAGGAAAAAAAAAATCAGCATCAGGAAGTATCTTGGCCAAGAGGAACTTGGCAGAGCAGTATTTTAGTTTTGCTGAGGGACTGTGTATGCCCATTGAAACAGCAACATCTGTGGAGGAAGGGCAGAGCACAGGGATACAATGCAGTTTTATGGCAGCACTGCTTAGTCAGGGAAAGGGACTCCAAAGGGAGCTGATGCAGCCAGCTGGCTGGCTGATGAATGGAGTAACGATTGTGGAAGAGATCAAAAAGCTATCAAGTGCTCCATGTCTCCCATAATGAATTTCTGAGGATTAGTGAAGCTTGCAGTTGAAGTATGTAGGTGCAATGTCAAGAAATATTGAGGGGTTTTTTGCATCCTTAAATAATTAAGAATTAATTTGAACTCACAAGCAAGCCAAAGCAATGAAAAAACTCTAAAGAATTTGAAACTCGGCATGAAGGAAGGGAATACAGACAGAATACTGTGCTTTTTGTTCACAAAATGAGGGCAGAAATTCAATGTATTTTCTATTGGTATGATGGATTCCCACTGGATTCTGCTGTGCACCTCATGGAGTTGCTTTCTATGCAAAGCACAGCAAAGCTTATTTTTTGGCAGTGAAATGTGTTGAGTATGCAGCAAAACCAGCACCTAAAGATATTTATTTATTTTGCCTTTACTGAACTCTAGAGATTTATTCATTTTTCTTTCATTTACCACAGTTACCAAACAACAGCAATTATAGGGGCACTGTCAGGTGATCAGTTCCAAAAATGTTAATTAAAACATTTCTAACCTTGCACCTCTCCTTGAACTTTCATGGATAATTTCCATTGTTAAAGCATTAAGCATTTACCTGCTTAAACCCCAAAATATTCTCTTTTTTCCTACTCTGAAAAAGCCCTTCAAACAGCAGAGAAATTACTTCAACAAAACCATAAAATTGATTGCAGAGTCATTATGTCAAATGCCTACCAAAACGCAGAGAAATATAATTTTTTTTCTTATGTTTTCTAATATCATCATGGGTGTTACATCGGTACTACAACAACGAGCAAGGCAGTTCCAGGGAGCATTGAAATTTCCATCTGGCAATGGTCCTTCTGGTGTGTATTATCTTTTAAGATGCTTTCCTGGCATCTACCAGCTGCCTTCAGGAAAATTTATATGCTATTTTAGTTCGTTTAATTTCTCTTCCCTGCTAATGTGCCTTTGTTATTGCCGTGTGGAGTTCATTAACTGCGCCAGGAGATGGCAGCAATGGAAACCACTTCATGCCCTCCATTCATAAATGATCTTTTGTGCTGAGCGACGACAACAACATGATTATTAAGCAATGTTTAAAAATTGTTTTGAAAAACCAAGCAAAGCAGTCTTCACAGTTGTAGACACAGAGAGATATGAAAAAAAGAGCTTTGAAATGTGAAAGGAACTATGGGGTCCCTTTCCAGGATCGGAAGGTCATTTTTCAACACCTAAGTTGCAAAGGCCACAGATAGACATCAATTATATAAAACTGTTAGAAGGCACGACTTTCCCCGGATACCATGACAAAAAAAGTCTAAAAAAGCTATTAAAGTAGCTTTAATTCATTTGACCTTTATGGCACGGAACAAAAGGCATTTGAGTCTGGAGCAGAAGAGGACTGGGGAGAGTCTGAAAAAAATCATAAAGATCAGAGATGACATTTGGAGGTGCTGGACTTTGACTCATATCTCTGATTGGTGAGAAGAGGCACAGGGAGCAAGCTTCTTATTTAACTTTTTATAAAACAGGTGAACAGACACGCAGAGCCAGACAGAGCATCTACTTAGGAGAAATGAGTGTTTACACAGGCAAATTACCATATATATTTCCCACAGGACACAAGCATTATTAGACCTGTTACAAACTTTGTCAGCAACCGCCAAGGAAAAAAAGAATCTTATTTACCCTTCTAGAGACCAGTCTTCAGGGCAATATAGCTGCTAAATTTACTGGCATGGATGCCTGTGTTACAGCCAGGATTTATCAAGCATGATAAATGCAAAACTGTCTCAGCTTCGGTTACAAGCTTTTGTTCAAGCACATTATTTATTTATTGCCCAAAATTAAGAGCATGTGGGGAAAATGAGCTTCCCCACCATGGGGTTATGTCTGTATGCTGCTGAGCAGAAGGACTAGTGGAGATGGGGGCTGTGGCAAAGTCCCAGTTCTGCCCTGGTCCGTGTTTTTCAGTATAGCTAGGACAACCCTGGGCACGTGTCCCCAAGAAGGGTTAGGAGGCAAAGGTTGCCAGTTTTGTGCTCTCCTGAGAAGGAACTGGAGTGGTGAGAAATGACACAGCTCCTTGTCATGTTTCTTGTCAAATTTGCTGCAAGTTGTCTTGCTGCCTTTGTGAATGAACAGGAACTCCCATCCTGGATAAACATGTGCTTTCATCATCAATGTATCCTCATAGAAAAGTCTGTAACACTTAAAGCTTTGGCTAGCTGCTTGTTTTAATGAGACAGATAACAAAGTAAATCATGTTTATGGAAATCAATCTGTCCTGCATTGCACTCTTTCCATTAGTGAGAAATTAGTTGTGACTACTGGAAACAAATGATGTTCTGAGGTTTTATGGGGCTTGCTTGAGTTAAAAAGCTAATATTGCCAGGAGGAATACATGGGTTTTGTAGCTACAAGCCACTTCAATCATGGTAGAGACTTCCAAGCAATTTTGCCTTCTGTAAATGAAAGATCCACAACCCTCAGGGTGAAGGGAGCTTTATTGCAAGAAAATCTCACTTATACTGCTCAGACGTGTCCCCTGTGCAACATAGGTCAGTGATTATTTTGAGGTAAAGCAACACGGTCTAAAAGAAATGCAGATCAAAAGAAGCCTCCTTTAGTTATATAAAAATGTGTAATTATGAGGTTAGTTGATTTTCAGAACAAAAGATCACAACCTCTAGGTTCGTTCATAGTTGAATATACTTTGTGACTGGGAGCACATGAGGAACATGGACTTTTGCACCTCTAATTGTTCCGGTGGTTAGTTTGTATGAAAAACACCCTCTCTTAAACACCTCAAATGCAATTATATCCTATTACTACCTGGGTTAAAAATTTTATTACAAGCTACAGTGAGTATTCATCCTGCATAGGTCTATAATATTCTAATATGTAAATGAGTTTGTCTTCCTTATTTCTAGCTCCTCAACTGCATCAAAAGGCAACATGATTTATATTTTCAGTATGTTATCCTACTGGTCTTAGGTGCTTTTAATATAAAATGGAAGAAAAGGTACATGCAGCACTACTGGTAAGTTGTTGATCTATAGGGTATGCCTCATTCCTCCAGCCCTAATTATATAACATATAATAGACTAGAGAGATTTAAAGATATTTTAATAATCCTAGGTACAATTATAAATAGAAAAATTCTGTGGTGCAGGAAGAGAGTGCCTAACTGCCCTCCAAGCAGATTTTCTTAACGCTGACCAAAAAGGCCTACAGAGGTGTGGTATCACACAGAAGCACGAAGGTCCCGGGCAGCAGCATCCATGAGGGGCCTGCTCTGGCTTTTATGCTCCATCGGCTTTGCCCTGCAGAAGGAGGAAAGGGCAATCAGAGGCTTGTGAGCCCCACCCCTCTCCCTGCTTCAGTATGGGTGCTGGCTGCCTTTTTAAGTAGCAATACAGAGCATTTCTGTGAGCCTCCTTTAAAAACGAGCTGCCCTCTGAAACGCCTGAATTTAGAAGCAAATTTATCATGCAGGCTGGAATAGTGATTAGTTCTCACCAGTGTCACCAGGCACAAGGGAGTTTTCTCCAGATTCAGTAGTGAAATCTAATTACAACCACCACCAGCAACCAAAAAAACCACACCAAGAACCCAACAAAAATTACACAAACAGAAAACAACCTGATAGCATGACCTTGTCCTGCCTTGTCACGTGATCAACTTTAATAACCACAGCAGTAATATCTTACACAATACAATAATGCATTGTATTGTATTCTATCTTGCAATATCAACTTTGTTCGTAAGAGTTTTCAATCCTGACCCCACTGTCTCTGCCCTAGAAATAGCAGGGAAACTAGTGGAGTGGAGCTGCTAGATGTAAGGACACCCCTTACCAGGCCTGATCCTGACCCCACCACACATGCCGGCTGATGTCCCAACCTGGCCTTAGGCTGTCCCCATCCCCATGGAGGTGCCTGATAGCTGGGAGTAGGGCTGCCAAAAAGGCAGTCCAGGTCTGAACAAGGCTTTGGTGCTGACCTTTTGGAGATGAGGATTCAGCTTTTAATGACATTACTGGCAGGTGTGGTGAGGTGCTGGCATCAGTCTGACTGGTTTAGGATGCTGACCTCAAGGCAGAGGAATGCTGCCGGCACTTCACATTGTGATTACCGCCTCAACGAGGCAGCTCATGAGGCACCACATCTCTGGATATTTCCACTGTGTCTCTGCTACACTATTCACAACACTCTCATCCCAGGGCATTCTGAACCCCCTCAGGGATGGGGGTGCAATCCCTCCGTGCCGCTGCCTGCAGGGACAGCTGTCAGAGGTGATGGCACAGAGGCCACAGGGGAATCTCTGAGTCTTCAGGCACATCATCTGTTTGAGAGATGTCACATCCAGGTTCTTCAGTGCACGGTGAGGGTCCAGCAGGCACTATGTTCAGTATTTTTCTCTCTTATATGAGGAGGCAAGCTGCTGGAAGCAGATCACCCATGTGGAGTCACACATGTGCAAATACTCAATAGGAAACTGATACAGGGACACATATTTTCTTCTTTTTTTTTTTTTTTAACAGTTTCCTCTTTCTGTTTCTGTCTTAAGGTTCTTTTGCTGGGAATAATCAGAAAGACAGCATGTTTTTTACCCACAAACCTCAAATGAGATTTGGTTATTTCTGACAAATACGTGTGTATTTTCCAAAAGTTTCTCTTGGGGATGGATATTTACACAACACTTCTCATGATAAAATTCTGCTTTTCTTAAGCAACCTGAAAAAATTGCTCACATGCCATAAAAAAGCCTTGAAGGGCTGGGGACAGCAGGTGCCCAGCAAGATTAAGAGTTTGTACTTCTGTGTCCTCAGGTCTGAAACATGCTTGAGAGCAGATGAGATTTGTGAGGCAGATAGGCACATCAGTGCAGTGGGGGTGCTGAGCATGGACCCAGACCAAGGTGACAAAGCTGGGACACGTGGCATAGGCAACTAACGTGGCAAAAGTATTGTGGCTTGTCACGTGTCACTGAGTAGCTGGTTGTGAAAGACACTGTTTAAACAAACTGTTGTGTACATTTCCATGTCAGTACCTGTCTGTCTGGATTCTTAATTTTAAAACGCACCTCTTAAGCATATTTGAATGATTCATTATTTTTGGCTAGCATGGACAGTAACTGGAAAATCTAAACATTATTGCACTGTACATCCTCTGCACTCCACAGATTGCACAGCAGTTTTTAATATGGGTTGCATCCTATTTCTGCTCTCTCCACACCCTCTTTTTCCATCTGAGAGCATTCTTGTTTTGTCGGAAAGAGCTCTCCAACTCCTGCTGGATACATACATTCCTCCCCTTGGTGTAAAAGCCCTTCCATATAGTTACTCTTTGAGCAAATGGTGACTGCTGAGCACTGGCAATTTGGTTCTGTTAATTTTATACATCAGTGCTTGAAATGACAACGCAGCTTTAAAGTCCTCGTCTTTGGGAGCTGAAGCCAGGGCCCACAAAAATCCTTCATACCCATGTCTGCTTATTTATGTTTGCCTGTAATAGGGCAACTGTACAACATGGCATTCAATCATTTACAGAATATTGCAAGAATATTACAGACATCCTTGAGCAGGAATTGTTTGATTTTGAGACCAGTCAACCAGAAAGCAGTGGTTGGAGCCTCTAGTTAGCATGTCCTGCACTTCCAACAGCAGTTGGAACAGCCTGCCTCTGAGAAAATAAGTTGATGAAATCATTGAGACTATCCCAAATCTTCTCAGTTTAAGTCCAAAGTGTTCAAATAAGCCTGTGAAAGAGAAGGGGAGCAGGATGAAAGAGAGGAAACTCGTGGTAGCCATTGTGAGGGAAAAGGAAACAAGGGACACTGAACCATTTGAGGAAGGAAAAGTGTACTCAGATGTGGGTGGGGTACAAGCCCTGGAGTGAGGGAGGGCTTGGAGACAATGAACAGAGAGACGAGAAGGGAGTCACACAGTCTCATCCTGTAGGGAAGAGAAAGGCAGGAACGCAGAAGTATCTGGGATGTGCCAGGATTTGATCTTTAAGTAACCAATAAGGCTTACAGCCAGGTACTTCCATGTTTTGACTTTGGTAGAATATAAGCCATGAAGCTAAAGTCTCTCTTGACAGAAAAAGACCAGCTCTCCCTTCCTTGGAAATGATCCTTGCCAATTCTCTCCCTGTCTTGCTTAATCAGATCTCTGTAAGCCAGCAGCTGAAACAATCTTTTCCCTCCAACAGTGAACCACTCTTCATATTTTCAGGTTTTGGTGTAAAGAGAAGCATGAAGTCTGCATATCATTCAGAGTGGAGATCATGAGCTTAGGCAGGTCTCAGCAGCTTCAGTGTGACTTGCACCTTTCATTTAAGCAGCAATTAAATAATAATCTTTCAAATAAGCAGCAGTTGCCAATGATGGAATGGAAAACGGGCTGCAATTACATGGTAGATGATAACAGCTTTATTGTTACATTTCCCTCCATTTCAAGAAAAAAAATATGATTAAGAAACACCACCTTTCAACACTCATTATTCCAGCAGCCGGGCTGAAATGTATAAGCAACAAGTGGGTGACTGGGCAACACAAAAATGTAGACTTCTGACAGGAATTTCTTGCTCTTGAGAGGAAGCAGTCTAATGCTGCCACTAATTACCAGGACACCAGAAACAAGGGGTTGCTAATGGAACTTAAAATTGCCATGTAAATTGGAAGGTGGTGCCTTTGTAAAGGAGGTTTTTAATACTGCCTAGGAAGAATTGACTATGAAGTCCAGGCTGACAGAAGTAAAATAAAAATAATAACCCACGGCGAAAGATCATGGATTTCAGGATTAAAATAAAATTTCTGGTGTCAGCTAGGGAGTTACTGAACTCTACATCATGGGAAGAGAGGAAAGAAATACAATACGAATATCAGGCCTGTTTAAAATAAACATAATGGCGAACTATTTCAGACAGGGCACTTCCAATTGACAGAGGGGTGGGAAAGCTATCAGTGACACTTAGGAGAACTCCTCTGGAATACTGGTCATATATGTTCAAGAAAGAAGAATTGCCATGGGAAAACCAGTGCAGAGAAAGACTTCAAGACTAGTCAGGAGACAAAAAACAACAGCACTGATGCTGCCCAACTTCAGGAACTTCAGAGAGACACATAAAATAGGAGCATTGTCACCAGGGTCTCCTGTAGTCAATGGAAGGAGATGGGCATCTCCAGTCATTCAGCCTACCTAAGTTCTGACTTGGCTTCTAAATTAGAAGATTTATTTAAATACGCTAACTACAAAGGAAGCATATTGCTCCAGGGAATTTTCATGGCATCCTGAAAAACAGAGGGTCAGAAAAAAAACAGCTGCTCCCAGAAGTGTAAACACCACAGAAGAGGTCAAGGCGAGGTTTAGCAGCAAGACAAACTGATACATGCTAGGTACAAATAAATTTTTCTCATAAATAGAAGGCTGACCTTTGGAAACAGCTTTCCATATGCAGATGCCTAGAATTAAATTTGTCAAGAATTAAATGGCAGCTGAATGAGTTTATTTAAGAGGTTATATGATGAACATACCTGAAAGAGTAAACATTTGGACTGGCAGATACAAAAAATTCTTTTCTCATCTGTTTTGCTATGCCGTTTTATTTGGATTTTTTCTTACTGAATACAAAGAGGACTAATCCTTTATACTGGCATAAAAGGGACTTCTAATAAAATCACATGTGTTTTGAAAAAGAATTATTGGAAGGTACTGCTGCCTTGTCGTTCTCCATCTGCATCAAGGGGAAGGACTGAAAAGTCTATTTCCTGGGACCAGAATTGCTCAAGATCAAAACAAAAACCAGCTACAGTTGACCTACACTCAACAAACTGAGTAAAATGCTTGCTGCCCAGGCAATGGAGGCCAGCTCCCCTAAGTGATGGGCAAATGCTTGGCAAGGTGCTGTTCAGAAGGAACAGAAATGCTATCAGCATGTTCCCAGTGATCACTGGCGCAGGTACTGTGTGCAGCAGGGTGTACAACTGATGGCAAGTTAGGCAAGTTAGCGTCTTTCCACTTTGTGGTTGTTGCAGTGATGGAAACTCATTGTCCATGGACCAGCCCCATATACAAGCCTGAAGTGCTTGACCCATGCAGTTAAAAACGTCCCAGCAAATACAAACATGGGCTATCGATCACAGCTGTGTATTGTGGGAGAGCACAGCCAAGGGCCTGGCAAACAGATAGAAGAGGACATGGGAATGTAAGCATAGAAGGATTTTGGCAGGACCATTGGCAGAAATGAGACTGGAGCATTGTCTCCTGCTATTTAATTCTCCCTAATTTTCAGTGGATTGAGCCTCTCTGCACATTGCCAAAAAATAATGTGGCAGAAACAGAGAAATATCAGATTCTCCTACACTGATATTGCCTAACCAGTTGGGTCAACAGCATTCTAATGCAACAGTAACATGTACTAAGAGAAAAAAGATGTATACTCCTGATTATTGTATTGCATGCTGAGTAATGGCTGTGTCACAGTCCCCTAATTCTATGCAACCCCGTTATTTTGAAAATAATTTGGAAGGATAGAAGTAATTTTGAATCTTATGTTTAAACCTGAGCCTGTGTCTAAAATGATATATATACTTCATTTCAGAATAGCAGAAAGTAGTGATTTTCCTGGGGAATATTTAGCATTAAGTTAGTGGTTGACAATAGGAAACATAAAATTTTGCAAAAGACAGAGAACCAAGTGAAGCAAGACAGAAACTGACAACATACAAGGCCTTAAGAGGCATGAAATATGTGATTGTACAACACAGTTTTACAACGGCAATTATGTTCATTATTCAAAATCGTTTGTTTGCTAAGGTTTGCACCACAAGAAACAATAAACTAGAGACAAATATAGAGTCACACATTTTTTGTTAAAAGAAATGTGTTAATCCATATTCCAACAAAATCTTATTATCTATTGCAAAATGTTTGCAAGGGCTTTATGTTTGACAGTCTTATCTTTCTTTTCCACAGGGTCACAGTTGCTCTGTAATGCTGTTACTGTTAAGGCTAATGTTTGTGGTCAGTTGCTATTGGCAGTGACAGTCGAAGTTCAGGCAACCAAATTTAGACATGAAATTAATAATGGCATATGTACCAGAGAGCTTTAGTATGCATTGTTTCTTCATGACTTACCAGGAAAAATTCTTACTGAGGTCCAAGAAATCTTGGCATGAATAAATCCTATGTATGGAGTGAAGGATCTGCCTCAGAAAATGGAGATAAGTATCAGTATAATCTGGATAAAAGGAGACAAAATATCTGGAGTATGAATGCAGCTGGAACCCCCTGCTGTGGAAAGCCAGGGTAGTGCACCATTGAGGATGTGCTCAGCTGCATAAATACACAGTGTTTCATAAAGTCCACATATACTCTACTGCAGAAATTGTTAATTTAAAAAGGATTGTAAATGTGAGTGCAATATATGCCTCTAGCACTGTACATATAATATAAACAGTACCAAGGCTGTGGAAAGGATTTATCTATGACCACTAAGCACTTACCTGATTTGCACAGTCATGCCTCTGTCTCAGCAGGCAGGCTTGCTAAATCCATCTGCTCACCATAAATAATTGAACTTCTTTCCTGACTGCTTTCTTTTCCCTTCAAAATGTCCTCTGTGTGTCCATACACACAGGGCTGCTGAAATTAGGGGGAAAAGTATGAGCCGTTTTTGTGTCACCTTACAGCTTTGGACTTCAGCCACCTATAGACATCATGAGCCTCCCTCAGTGTCTGAAGCTAATCCTTCAGCTAAGACCAAAACTCCCTCAGGAACTAATAATAGTGACTGTAGTAGTGAGCCTGCCATCACATTGGTTTTATTCTGGACTTGGGGTTCTTGGATGTGCTTGGACTGCAATTGGTCCGGCTTCCAAAATATGAACAAGAAGAGGTAAATAATATAAGAAATCTGAAAGGACCTCCAACACAGATGCTGTGTATTTTTTACTACAGTGTAATACTCTTGAAATATCAGGAACTGCTTAGCCCTCCAATATATGTTCCAGCATTCAAAGGGGGAAAAAAAGCTGCAGCTCTTGGCTACTGCTGTCCATTAAAAATTCATGTCACTTTCAATCACTATCTCAGAAATAAGAGGAGTTCTGTGAGAACTGATCAGATACATCTTGCATGTATACCTGGAAGGACATGCATTTATCTGAGCACCTTACCAGTGAAGATCTGACATGAGCTTTCCCTTCTAAGTCTTAGTTTTTCTCCCGTGACACAAGACCAGGTGCCCTACCTATGCAGAGGAAATGAATGAGCTTCTTTTGCCTGAAGAGTCAAGTCAGCCCCCAAGCAAGCATTCCATTATAGCAACAGTAGCCAGAATTGAGGGGGCTGTGGCTGTAATTTATCATAGGCAATTTATTTTGGGCAGTGTGACTACATGTCATTGCTGACAGCATTTATAGCATTAAGTGTTCCAGAGAGAGGACCATGGCACTGCTAGCAGGCACGCACTCTGAAGGCCTGTCAGTCCTGGTAGGTCACTAAAAACATAGGGATTTTGCAATATTTGTTCAGGGAATGCCTTAGCATGGCTCATTTTCCAGGTTTGGATGAGCCTGGGATCCTCTTCTAGGTTCGAAGACAGTCATGCACTAAGGGCCAACAACAAGGAAAAAGAAAATCCAAAGAATTTTGTATGCAAAGATAGCAGGAGCATTGTGTCAAATGAGGAGGAAAATACACCCATATAAATCAAGGATCCATATGATTCCCTCAATTCTGACTTCTTTACAGCAATTAATAGTGTACAGAGAATATGTCCAGCCATATCTACAGTTGGTCATAAATTATGATGGTTTACACGTCTTTAAAATAAACTCTGGCATACAAATCCTAACCCACATAAACTGAGTCAGTCACATATGTATGTCCCTCATCTGGGGTGAAGTTCTTAATTAGACCTTTTCTTGGCGCCTTAGTCAGCATCAAGCTGCCTGTGCTCAAATGCAGCTCTGCCATGGTGCAGCTGAGTGACCTTGGATTAGACTGCTGCATGAGAGTTATAAGAAGTGACACTTACTTTGCCCAAGAGCAGTGCCTACATTGAAGCACTCTCCCTCAGTCCCTGCCTGAACTATGTTATGGGTATGACTGTGCCTGGCTACCCACACTGATCCAGACCCTGACCCACCTGAGCTGAACTTGGATCCTTCCCATCACTGTGGGCTTGTCTGATGATGACCAGACCGGTAGCTGGTTGGTCCTGGTTATTGTCACTGAACCTGATCTGATCCTTACTCACTCACTTGACTTTTCTGGCTTGACCTCAGATCTCCTTGTCACTATATTCACTGGGATCATCACTGGTGATCTGTAGTCTTGGCTGAACTTCCAGCCACCACCAGAACTGCTTTGCTACTCTTGTTTGGGTGCTGTGGTACTTGCTAGTGAAGCCCCTGCCACGCATATCTTACTATCACACTCCACTCCCAGCTTGCCTTGCTACTTCATAAAACACTTTTCTCCAAAGGATGTCACCTCTCACCTACCCCTGGTATCATTGATGCCAGTGGGACTGTGACACCCTGACACGAGCAGTTCCAGCACAAGCCAGACAATAGGAACACGGATTGCTGACACCATGTCACTCTCCATTTAGCCAAATATTTCTGTTAGAAAGCTGTCTTGAGCCAGCCTACTGGCGCCATGCATTCCTGCCAATAGGATAAATCAGGAGAGTGGGCAAGAAGTCAGCAATTGAGACAAAGAGCCTGTTCTGTCACAGACAGACAGCAAAACTGAGCAGTGATACTCAACTCCTCTTGTGTGACCTCACTTAACTATTCATCAAATAACCAGAGAATCTCAGAAACCCGGAGACATCGTATTTCAAAAGCCCAAGTAAAATGCAAAGTGGTCACAAATCCAAAGTAGTCACGAGTTCTTTGTTTTTGTCACCTCTTGTAACTAATTTTAGTTGTCAAAGTCTGGCAACAGCATTTAGTATTTTAGGTGTTGATTTTCCCACCTCATCGGCAGCATTCTCTCCCTCCTCGGGGCACTAGCTCCACCTATCCTAGTGGGACCATCTTCAAGCATACAAGGGCTACAAGATTTAATTCTCCCAACTCCACCATGAGTTACCACTGGAGTTGCACCTGAGCCGTGACATGAACATGCACAGTTCAGCACATTATTCAGACTGCATTTCATCATACAGATTTCAGCATTAAACCCAATCCTTACTGGCAGCCTCGGACAGCAGCTGTGAGACAGGGCTATCAGCAGGAAGGCAACAATTTCAATTCAGTCGAGGCCAGTCAGCCTGCACACCCTGAGATCAATCTGTATATTAAGAGGGTGAACATACAGGAAATTGTCAGGACACGGCTGCTCTCACTCAGGTGGTGTTGGCATCTCACAGCTCAAATACTCCCACCCTGCAAGTTTGCTTGGCTCCTACTGGAGCAAAGCATGTCCAGTGCTGCCCCCTTGTTCTAATGTTGTCTTGTGTACCCAAGAGTAGTTATGCCTTCTGCATTTAATTGCCACTCCTCTGCTACTTACATGAAGGTTGTCCTTTGCTCTAACATTTCATCCTGAAGGAGAAAAACTAGTGCCCTTGAGACATTTACCTGTTGTCCTGTACAGATGCAGTACATACTGGCTTCCGTCTCTTCTCTGCTCTTCTTAAACAGAGTGCTACAAGACCTGGCTAAGCCTTTTCAGAAATTTGAACCTCCGATACCCAAAGAATTGTTCACCAGGAGTCTCATGCTGCACAGCAATGCAAAACATTAGGCTCAGGTAGAGCCAGCTACTGTTTTCTAGAAATAGACACTTCTAGCATTTCCTGACCCAGCATGCACAAATGGGGTCATTAAACCCTTTGTTGTTCATGTAGCAGATATAGAGAATAGCTATGAAAGTTCACCTTTCTGGAAGTCAGTGTAAACACATTTTGTACACAACAGAATTCAAACACTGTAATCGCTATTGTGTCTTATGAAACCTTTCAGCATGTCCTGCAAAACTGCTGTCCCTTCCTCAAACACTGCAGTTCTGATACGGCCTATCAGTGAGCATTCACAAACATTCACTGCTCAGAAACATAAACCAATCTCTGTTTGGTGGACAGGAAAGCTATTGCATTTTTATTAATTCAGTTAGTTAGTTAGTTAGTTGACAAAGAGCAGAGAACATTAAAAAAACCAATTTTAGATTAAAAAACATAAAATACAAGTCTCTAAATCGAAAGATGTAATTGACAAAACCCATCTCTGCATGTGGAAGAAAATCTGCTATGAAGGAATAAGGCATCTATCCTACATATCTGTTTTTAAGCAAGAGGCACACTGTGGTTCTGGGCTCCTCAGTACAACAAAGACAAGGAGCTACTGGAGAGGGTCCAGCAGAGGCCCACAAAGACCATTTGGGGTCTGGAGCACCTGTTTTATGAGAGGAGACTGGAAGCTGGGCCTGTTTAGTCTGGAGAACACTGAGAGGGCATCACATTAATGCATATAACTATCTCAAAGGTGGGTGCCAAGAGAATGGTGCCAGACTCTTTCCAGTGGTGCCCAGTAACAGGAAGAGGAGCAGTGGTCATACACGAACAGATAAGAAGCTCCCCCTCAACACGAGGAGGAACATTACAGGGACAGAGCACTGGAAGAGGCTGCTCAGGCAGATCGTGGATTCTCCCTCTCTGGAGACATTTAATCCCCACCTGGACACGTTCCTGTGCCACCTGCTCCAGGTGACCCTGCCTTGGCAGGAGGGTTGAACTGGATGATCTCCAGAGATCCCTTCCAAAACCAAACCGTTGTGTGATTCTGTGAACCCTTCCGGCATTCCCCGCCTACACGGCGAGCAGTGCCGGCGACGGCCTCGCACCCCCCCAGAGCTCCACACGGCCCGG
>VZRF01010034.1:1044007-1081483 GCA_013396875.1 Vireo altiloquus
GGCCCCGCCCCCGCAGCCCGGCGGGGCTATAAAATCGGCTCCGGCGCCCCCTCCGCGCCTTTAGCCCCGGGTGTCTGAGAGGAGAAAGATGCATCGACTCCGCTCACGGGCCTCCACGGGGATTTCTGCCTTCGCCGCCGGTTCGCCCTCCGCCTGCTCTCGCCAATCACCTCCGCTGCCCCGGCCCGAGAAGTCAGCCTCGGAGAGGCGTTGGAGTAAAAAGCGCTCCTGCTCTTCCATCGGCTGATTGTCGCTGATTCCCGGGCGGGGGGGAGCAGAGAGACCGAGNCCAAGCCTAAGAAGCGGGGGAGCAACCGCCAGCGCGGAGCCGGTGAGTGCGGCCGGGCCGGCTGGCGGGGGAGCGGGGTCTAGACGGCGTTTCCCGTTGCCGCGGGAGGGCCGCCCCGTGCGGCGGTGCCCCGCCTCCCCGCGGGCGCTGGGGGTGAGCAGCAGGGCGGGCGGGCGCGGCCNGCTCGGGAGGCCCGGCCGCGGGTCCGCCCGCTGCACCACCGCCCGCTGGTGTGGCTGCGTGTCACCGCGCTGTGCCCCGAAAGGCTGCTGTGTCCTTAAAAAACCCTTATTTTTGGCCTGAAACAGGGTATTATAAAATAAACAGTCCTCATACAGATACAGAATATGCGTGTCTGAGGTGCTGGTGCTTGGGCAGAACGGAGGTTTTGTGGGGTGATGAGAAATTTCACTTCGGGCTAGCATAGCTGTGGGCAGCATCGGTTTCTAGTGTCAGTGTTTCAGGAAGTGAGCACTCTGTAGGGTGTTTCTGCAATTGCTCTTTTTCTAGTTTGTGAAGGGCTTGCTGTAGTACTTCTGTTAACTTCCCTTTTTGATATCAGCAGAAGCAAGAAGGTGGCCATGTCAGAGCTCTGAGCTTCCAGCTTTCTTTGCTCATGCTTTGGTTAGTGGGGTTTTTCTGGGTTATGGTTAATGATACAAGGGACTACAGCTGAAAGCAGCGAAACTAGGAATGTGACTAACTTCATTGGAAAGCACTTTGACACCGATCCAACTGAAGGCTGATTCCGCCTAGATAAAAATAGGTTTTTGGTATCTTGGTAGTCGGGGAGCCTCCCTGAAGCTGGTAAGCCCTGTGTGCAACCTTCTAAATAATTTAGGCTCAATTGTGCCACAAAAAAAAATAGCTTAAAGACCAGAATTCAGAGTTCTGTAAATGATTTTTGGGAACTGGAGAAATAACAGTTACAAAAAGAGAAGTGAACACTGGTAGAAATACTACTTTATTCAAAAAGTCTGAGGCTGCTGCACCAAGGCCTTCTTGGTCCCAAGAGGGAAAACCTTTATTCCTTATTGAGGCATTTGGTGTTCTGGCTTGTACTTGTAATTCAATATTAAAAGAGTTGGACATTGCTGATGCTGCACATACTACACTTGATCCTGTAAATCCTACATTGTGCTGGGTAATGTATGTTTGCCTAAAGATCTAACTTAACACTGTCTTGAAGTTCCTTAAAATTAAGAAATAAAGGCTATGGCAGTTTTTTTTTGATAGCTCATTCCAGCGATTAAATTAACATAAACCTATTTTTAGAGCATAGTCACAGAAAAGCATTAACATGAAGTTGATTGTAGGAACATCCTAAATTTACAGTTGGAATTCAGCCATTATATAGAACAGGAATTGGACCAATACTAGGTGGGCTGAGGGAACTGAAGGAACCACCAGAGGATGGAAAAGTTCTTACTATGATTGGGTCAGGGAGAGTGAATCTGCTGAGAGGATTCAGTTCTACTTTTGGTGCTCTGATTTTCCATTTCTGTATGAAAAATGACTAAACTATTGTATTCATTTTTCCTTAAGGTGGTCAGCCCAGAAATGTGCAGCCTTTTAGTGATGAAGATGCTTCAATTGAAACTATGAGCCACTGCAGTGGCTTCAGTGATCCTGCTAGCTTCACTGAGGATGGTAAATTCTGTCATTTATATCTATTAATTTTTTTAAAAATGTGAAACCTGATTCAGTAGTTCTGATGTAGTAGTTTTAAGTAGTAGACTGTAAGTAGCAGTAACAAAATAATGACATTACAGTAATACTGTATGATGGTTAATCCAGTGGCTGTTGTTTTTGTTTGGTAAGAATATACTCCAGGTTTCATGAGCCTTATGAAACTATGAGGCTCTTTTCTATTAGATTTATGTGGTGCTGATATAGAGACAATAAGAATTTTAAGGTACATTATAAGACATGGATTTTCATAACAGGTAGTTGAAGCAGTAAGAACTGCAGAAAAGTTTAAGATTGGAAGAGTCACATTTGCCTGTTTTGAGCTAGATTTGTGCTTTGTCTCCTTTACCATCTTTGCAACCTGGACTGCTCTAATGTCATTTGTTGGTGGAGTGGACTTGAAAGCCTCCTAGAGGGGGATAAGATGGAGCCATTTCTGGATACGTGCCGCTCTTAACTGAGCTCCTGTTGCAAAGGTATCTGAATTGATGCCATAAAGGAGAGTCTGCTTTGACTCACTCCATTGCCTATGAGCACCTCACTCTACTCCAGGGGTAGATGTAGTGGACTGGATGAAAATATGTTGTTGACAGGATTGGCTAATGGTCATCAGATGGAGAAAATTTATGTAAGACCTGAATCACTCTCTCATTCATTCTTGGCACGTGTAAGAAGCAGATCTAGAAACAGCACAGATGTATCAGTTGGCCAGTTTTTATAAAAGTATTTTAGTGTGCAGTCTGATTTAGTAGGTTTAACATCATTATGCTGCTCTAATACTGAACAGTTCTGCAGCTGTTGTCTATGTTAAACTGCTTTTTTATTAGTGTTAAAACATTGTGTTGGAACTACTGTGTCTGCTAATAAAATGTGTATCAGTAGGACTAAATTATTTCTTCTGGATTAGGGCCTGAAGTTGATGAAGAAGCCACTCAAGAAGACTTAGAATACAAGTTGAAGGGATTCATTGATCTTACATTGGACAAGAGGTATAGTCTGCTTGAAGAAACACATTCATACATTGTTCTCTTGCTTTCTCCGACTTAATAAGGAAAATACACATCAAATCTTTTTATATGCTTGCTGAGATTTTCACGTGGGGAGGACTTCTGGATCTAAAAAGACCTTTTTCCTTCCACTGATTTTTTTTTTTTTTGGGGTTGGTTAGACTTTCCTAATATATTGAAGTACAGTGACGTTCTTTCTAATCTGCAATACCACTGTGACCTCTGTCTCCAAACAAAATTGTACTGCCCTTGAGTAAAGAGGCAATTCAGAACATTTCATTGCTTCATGGTACTTCTGTGGGGTTACTCTGTTACTGGGTGCAGACAAATACAAACTACTATAAAGCAAAGGTGGAGGCTTAACTGTTGTGTGCTGGTTTCAGGAGGTCTTCCTTCTCTCTTCTAACAGTGCCAAGACAAGACAAGCAGCCCTTGAAAGTCTGAAAAGTGCATTTTCTTCTAAAATACTCTATGAATTTATCATGGAAAGGAGAATGACTCTAACTGATAGCATTGAGCGCTGCATAAAGAAAGGTAATTAAATGATGCTATTAGAAAGCAATAATTCCTGTGAAATAGCACATTGTTTGAAAGAAATAAGGATTTTGAGCATTCTCTAGTACTTTGCAGAATGCTTAATAATTTAGGTAACTTTCCTTTTTAAAATTGAGTGTCACATTTTAACTGTCATAGAAAATTACCTGAAATTACCTTGTATCTATTGGTCTCTGAATTTCCACTTACGTGCTTTCAGACTCTTACCTGTAAAGATTAAAGGAAGAAAGCAATGCAAAAGGTGAGTGCTCATCACTGTGTTAATCCCTAGGTAAGAGTGATGAACAGTGTGCAGCTGCTGGACTGGCATGCCTTCTGTGTGTGCAGATGGGGTCAGGAATTGAAAGCGAGGAGATTTTTAAGACCCTTGGTCCAGTTCTGAAGAAGATTGTCTGTGATGGAACAGCCAGTATCCAAGCCAGACAGGCTGTAAGTATGAAATGTTTATTTGCCAGGCAGGGACAGAGGGCAGCTTTTGACCAGTTCACTATTGTGTAATCCAGAACTAAAGGTTTCCACACCAGTGTGTACTCAAGTGTTGACATATGCTCTGAATGATGTGTAGCTGTTTTCACTGGCTTAAAGTTCCACCTGAAGGTTGAATGTGATTCTCTTCTTCAACCTGGGGCCCTCGTAAAGAGCTGTTACATGTAGTACTTTGTCAAGTGTCTGAACTCAACTGTATTCCTGTCTCTGTACTGCAGTTCTGAGGGCTGGTGTTAAAAAGCATTTTCCCACTTTCCCACTGAGTGATATATCCTTCTGGGATTAATTTTATTTTACTCCTGAAATTTAATTTTATTCTTAAGCAACATAGGAATGTTACTTAAGCATTTATATTTATTTATGATAAAGTCATGTACAGCACATCTGAACTTCATAAACAGTACAGTCATACTGCCAAAAGTATTTCTAAGTTACTTTTGCCCTGTCATCTCATCTGTACATCAGCAGTATGCTTGAAATAGTGAGTGAAGACTGTCCAAAGCTCTTGCCAGAAGTTTTACTTTTTCTTAAACTTCAGAGATTTGAGTAATGTCTCCAACTTACCTTTATCATTATGTGGCTGGCTACTTGTATTCTAGTCAGGCTATGGCACAGTAGATACTGTCAGCAGCAAAAGGAGGTAGTATTAGTTCAGCAGCAGTTATTTCTACAATCAAACAAAAACTGTCAAAGTTTGTCTTGTTTAAATGTAGTTTAGTGTCCTGAGTGGTTAGTGCAAACATCAATTTCAAATGGTTTTTTTCCTTACTCTTCATAAGAGAAATTGAACTGGAATATGGGACATAGGGAACAGACCTGCAGTGGAAGTTGGGAAGTTCCAAGAAAGGCTTGTGAAGTCCAGTGTTTTTTATGCCATTTATTTGTAATAGAGATCAGAAGGGGAAAATATCTCCCACAGCTGTGAAGAAATATCATGTTTGTTACTGTTTATCAGCATAATTTCTGCTGGTAAATCCTAGTGAGATTTAAAATCTTGGGTGAAAAGAGTGCTATGTGTAGCTTTTTTCAAGGGCTTTTTAAGCTATTTTAAAATAATAATACATGAAAAGTGAAGGTTTGTGAGTAGCATATGCTGTAAAATCATCCTGAGAGTAGATGAGAATTGTGAGCTAAATATTATGAAGAAGCTGAATTAAATAGCATTGGAGACTTCTAGACTCTGCTAAGGTTGTGATCTCCAGTTTTTATTATTTCAGGTCTTAAATTTCAAGGGTCCCAAGTTTTAAAGGATTGTCAACTGTAACATTATTGTCAAATACTGACACCTTTTTTTTTCTTTTGTCTAGTGTGCAACCTGCTTAGGAATTTGCTGTTTCATTGTCACTGATGACATTACGGTGAGGATGATTGATACCTTTCAGATATAATAAACAGACAAGGTGAAAATGTGTGACTCTTAGGCCACTTCCGTTACATTTTTCCCTTGTACAGGAACTGTACTCAACTATGGAATGCCTGGAAAACATCTTCACAAAGGCTTATCAGCGAGATAGAGACACTAATGGTGTATCAAGTACCCATAATACTGTGCTCCATGTCAGTGCTCTCTTAGCATGGACACTGTTGTTGACCATTTGTCCAATGAACGAAGTGAAGAAGAAAATTGAAATGTGGGTATCTTTCTTGGAAAGCAGAGTTTGTATTGACTATATGTAATGAAACAGTGTCAGCAAAATTTAGATCTTAATGGCATATGATTTACTCCTTAGGCACTTGCATAAACTTCCAAGTCTGCTCTCTTGTGATGATCTCAACATGAGAATAACTGCTGGAGAAACACTAGCACTTCTGTTTGAACTGGCACGTGAAACAGATGCTGTAAGTAGATGCCAGCAGCTAAACCTTCTTTCAGCGGGACAATGATGAGACAAATTACTTAACCTGTGTTGCATAGCACCCTGGGTCTCAACAAGTAGCAAATAATTCCATGCTTTATGTTCTTTTTTAGTGAGTCTGTCCCAGTCTAAGTGGGTATAGCAATAATTCTCAGCTATCATTTTTTACACTGAATTTCTGTATTGCAAAACAGGACAGATATAACAAAATGCATTAAATACTGCAAAATAGCTACTAGGAATGTGGAATGCAAGATTTTAAATCTAAATCCAACACCTGCTTTTAAAATAAAAAAAAGAGATCTCCAGGGAGATTCCAGGATAAACAGTTTTGTTTACTGTAGTGAGAACACTAATCAGATGCTTATGCAGATGAGTTTGAGTAGTTCACAATCTGCACAATTCTGCTCTCACAGCCAAAAATCTGTCATCAGGTGGAAAACATGTTGACTTTGTTTTTTCAGTATTCTTACTTGGGTAACTTGAGAAGAATAACTCGTATTGCATGATGATTTCAGAGCATTTGACTATATGTCAGTTAAGAACTAGGCAGTCACTTCAAGGGGAAGATTTTTAAAGAATTTGCACAAATTTTGCACAGATACCAGTATTACTGTGTTTGATGAGATTTCTTGGAGTTTGTTTTTGAGTTGGATTAGGTGCAAGCTGCTCAACATTAGCTCATCCACAGCTAAAGTTGTCTTTAGATTCTTCAGTATGCCTTATTAATTTTCAGACTGTTTTCTTGCCAGCCCAGGAGGAAACAGCCTCCCTCTGCTTACACATGGCACAGTTTGGGAGAGTTGCCTGAAGGGCTCCAAACTCAGTCAAGGCTGCTGTGCTTTGCCAGAACACTGTCTAAAGTGAAAAGATAACTCCATTTGAGTCAGGAATCATGACACACTAGCACTGCATAATCAAAAACAATATGTTAAGGCTTCTGTATAAATGTAAGCAGTGTGGATTTGAGTCTGTTGGCTGTGGAAGTCAACTTTGAAAGGAACAAAAATAAATGCAGGCCACAACTTGATCCCCTATTTGGTCAAGCTGACCAAATAATTAAAATTTGTTAACAAGTGAGACTGTATTCACTACAATGCCCTTTTAAATCATTACAAATTCCTCTCATTGGATCCTTAACAATCAGTGCAGATGAAAAATACTTACTGTATTTGCTTTTGACCAGTTCCTTTCAGAAAGCATGCAGTAAACTCAGTCTACTCAGACATGACAAAACATTCAGATTAAACAACTCCACAAACCACAAGAACTTGTTTTTACATAAGGATGCATACATTCATACTAGTCCAGGTGAACTACTGCCAAATTATTAAATGTAGTGGAGAAAATACTTACTTATATGTATGTAGAGCACATATTATTTAATATAATGAATAACACTAAGTTATTTATTACAGTTTACTTAAACTGTTTTGTTAAGCATTTAAAAAAAGAAATCTGCTTTCTAGTTTCCCATTCCATACAAGACTTACAGCTAAATATTCCATACCCTCAATCTAATGGTGTCTCACAGTCTGCCTCCAGCAGCTTGAATTCTTTTCTAACAACATAAAAGTGCCCTCAGCTTGTTGACAGTAGTCCACCAGATCCGTTAGATAGTTTGAGTCCCTTGGAATTACAGAGCAGAACAGATTGGTGTATATGCACACTGATGGAGCTGTATGGACTACCAAAATAGACTTTGTTAGTGCCCTTCCTGGTAAATTGAGTGCTCTGACTTTGTTCTTACTGGCTTAAATGCTGCAAATGGAAGTGCAGAAATGCTCTCTGTCTTTTTCAGTAAAGTAAGACCTTGTAGAGATCTACATGCCTCAAATTTTTAAAGACGTCCATTTTGTAATTTGTGGGAAAGGAGGTTAAGGCCAAAAAATGAAATTTAAAAAAAAAACCCTAAAATTTTTTGTCGTTGTTGTTAACCTAGGATTTCTTTTATGAAGATATGGACCTTCTAACAGAGAAACTAAGAGCTCTGGCTACTGATGGAAACAAGCACCGGGCCAAAGTGGATAAAAGAAAGCAGCGTTCTGTCTTCAGAGATGTTCTACGGGCTGTTGAGGTGATTCTTTTGTCTTAGTTACAATCTCGACCTTAAAAATACACAGTGTCCAATGTATTTGATGAAAACAATTTTATTATTAAGCAGACTTACTATTTTAGTGAAAGAAACAGGAAAAACTATTTTAAGGGAGATTTCATAGTCTAATCACTTGAATGAAATAGAACTGCTTTTTATAGGAATGTAGAACAAAAATACTTGGAATAGTTAAGCATCTTGGAAGCTAAGAAGGCTTGGCATAATTTGAAGTCACCTTTAGGATTCTGCCTGTAGAAGGATCTGAGTCACCTATTAGCACTTGTCACATTCCATTGTCCCAAATATATCTACTCATACTTGTAAGGTAGAGACTAAATGAGGTTTACCAGCTGACTTAAAGGTGACTTCTGCACTCAGAACTGATTTTTCTGGAGATAAGTCCAATTAAAGATAAAAGTTGTGAACATTTGTTGTTTGTAAAGCTTTCTAATTGTGAATAATATCAGCTTGAAGTTCTATGTGAGATTTGACTGTAGGCGTGCATCTGCTTTATGATCAAATACAATGTTTAGTATATGTATACTATATTATTTGGAAGGTTTTGGTGTGCCAAATTTATCAGTGAAAACAATATAAAAATAACAATATATAAAATGCTTTGTACAAAAGACTGTTTTAAATTAAAATTAAATATGTTGTTTCCTCTGATTTTTGCATAGGAGCGTGACTTCCCTACAGAGATGGTGAAGTTTGGACCTGAGCGCATGTATATTGACTGCTGGGTTAAAAAACAAACTTACGAGACATTCAAGGAGATTCTAGGGTCAGGGATGCAATATCATTTGCAGGTGAGCTGCTCTTGGGCACTTGCTCAGACTGTTGTTCCCTGTCTGGCTTCTTTGATGTAACTCAGTCTGAATTACAAAATCCAGAGTAGAACTTAGTGCAATGAGGAGCTTTGCATTTGAGGTGCTAAAAGACAGCACTTGGGCTACAGTGGTCTATGTAAGATGCTTCTGCGTTATAGCTTGGGTGTGCTGTCTTAGTAATGGACTTCTCCAAGAAGTAAAAAATTGAAGATGAATGTCTTTCTAGCTTTAGGGTTTTTCCTGAATCCTTATGGCTGTCTTTCAGCAGAGTGGTGTAGCTGTCTGGCTGCTATAAAGCTTCATGTCTCCACCCTTCCTGTTCAAGCCTGTGAAAGGAAGGCAGAGTTTTAGTTAAAAAAATAAAAACACAACTTGCAGCCTGATGATGACAGCATTTCAGAAGAGAAGGCATAAGTCTTTATCTCTGTTCTGGGAACTGCTTGTTTACTAGTCATCTGCTTACATATGTAGCAGAAGCAGGAACTGTACTTTAGGAATATATGCTCCCAAATTGCTGTGATAATTATGGGGTTAAAATCTTCAGTCCTGTGTTAATTGCATTTCTGTGTGACTGAAGGAGCTCAGGCATGCAGCAGGTTTTTCAGTTTTTTCAAGTACTACTTTCACAGCCAGCTATTTTAAAACTGATGTGTTGTGAAACCATACAGGTCTGTTCAGCTGCCTGATTCTGTGTAGAACAGAGCTGTATCTCATTTGCTGGGACAAAAATATCAAAGGAAGCAGGAGGAGCTGCTCTCAAGGTGGCAGTTTTCACCTCTAGCCTTATTCTGGTTAAAGGAGAAAGTGTTCTTGACTTAATTGCAAAAGATAACAGCAATTTGACACAAATCCTAGTATTTCTTACTGGAATAGTTGATATTTAACAGTAGTCAACTTTAGAGACTTGATAGTTAGAGGGGAAACTGATCATTTTGTGTGTTTCTTGTTTAGTCAAATGACTTTCTTCGGAATGTGTTTGAGCTTGGTCCACCAGTAATGCTGGATGCTGCAACTCTTAAAACAATGAAGATATCCCGTTTTGAAAGGGTAGGTTATTGCATCTTAATGAATGTTCTTCACTTCATACTCTAATTCATTTCTCCTGCACTTGAGAAGCTGTCATTGTTCGACTTGTCACTGTAGTTCTAAGAGTTCTTCCTATTGTCCTGAATGAAACCCAGCTTTGTATGCACCTATGAGCTATTAGATTTTCCACTGGGCTTGTGTCTGCTACTGTGTTTTTTTCCAAGAGGTCTGAAGGTTGATGTGGTTGCTGATGGCTACCAGATTCATGTTCCACATGTGTGAAACTTGGTCTCTTCTGAGCAATACATGTTTTTGGGGAGGGACCTACTGGAAACCATGGAAATTGAGTCTCTAGAAAAAGACAGTATCCCAAACTCTGCAGTGAGAAATGGGCACTAGGAGGTTGACTTTGTTCTATTGATGGTGAATGCATTCATTCTGCATGTAATTTGGGAATGGTGCTACCAAATTTAATCTGGAGATGAACATAACCTACATGAGGTAGCTGATGTTCAAGACTGACTGGCTTACAGAACTGCTGATAGTTCAGCCTTCTTTATACAGGCCAAGTTTCTTTTAAATATGCATCTTATATATCTCTGTCCATATATATATTCTAAAATTAATTCAACCTTTGGTGCAAAGGTAGCATACTATAAATTTCAGAAGGCCTACCAGTTTACTTCAAAGATTAACAAAGAGATGCTTTCATTTGTTTTGTGACATGAAAAATCTCTGAAGGGCATAAGCCTTACTTACTAAACGCTATTTTTTCTGTTTTTTATTTTGTAGCACTTGTACAACTCTGCAGCATTCAAGGCTCGGACAAAGGCTAGAAGTAAATGTCGAGATAAAAGAGCAGATGTCGGGGAATTTTTTTAGATTCCCTTTTCAATAGGGTTCAATTTTCATAATTAAAATAAATTTGTAACATTTAAATGACTTTTTTAACTTCTGTAGCAGTTTGCATTTGTGCATGGGTTTGTTACATAATCTGTAAATATGCATGTTATTGCTTAGTTGCATATACACTGTATATAGATTTGTCACACATAGGTAAAGCTTTATAAAATGAAGGCCTTGTTGCCCCTGTAAAATCATGGCTCAGGCCTGTTACTTCGGCTGAGTAGAGAAGGACGCTGGGAAAGAGACACAGCTGAATTAGGGGCAGAAAAACATTCTGTGTGACCATCGTGTGCTCACATTGTGGTGTATGGTGGTTGGTTGAATTGTTATGCTTTAAAACTACATAAACAGATAACCGGCTACATGCTTAAAAAGGCCGGGCTTTTGCAATAAGGTGCTGATGCTTGCCACCATCTTCAGCATCAGTCTTTTGTGTCCCCTGTGACAGATTGATGTAACAGTTGGTGCAGGGATGCATTATAACACTCATGTTAGCCCCACACTAGCTCCGAAGGCTGATTATGTTGTAACTGGTTCATTAAATGGGATGGATAACTGTAGTCAAATTCGGTGTGTCAGACTGGATTCTTTTTATAAAGGTAAAGTAATTCATTGACTAGGTGTTTCGGTTAAGAATGTGCTAATATGAAAAGATGACCATGTTTGTGTGAAATTATTTTAGTAACTTGTTAAAACTCTCCAGTGGTAGATGGACAAAGAAATTCCTATGTAAGTATAACTTCATCGTGACCGGGACTATGAAATTCAGTAACTTCCACTGACAGTCACAGTGAATGACAAATACTTGCCTCCATGTAAAATAAAAGCAAGGTTCTTGTGTTCTGAAATTGAGTATTTAATTTTTGGAATAAAGATGTTTCTCACTGCCTGTTCTCTGTGTAAAAGCAATTATTCCATGAATGAAAAGCTGTAACTGCCAAAACCCAAAGGCTGAAAGGGGGATGGGTTTGTTTTTTTGCTGGTTCAGACTAGTGCTGGGGGTATTCTCAGTGCTTTAGTAGATGCTACATGCTAGTCTACCTTGCTGTGTTTTAAAGGTATCTCATGCTTGCATGAGGTCTGCAAAACAGCCTAATCTTGATTTGTCATTCCTTCTCTAATGATGAGAAGTTTCTAGTTTTGGTGCTGCAAAACCTGTTGTCCTTTATCTTAGAGGAACCATTCCAACTTAGCTGTGTTCATCATGTTGAAAACTACTCTTCTAACCTCAGTTTCTGATTGTATAGGATTTAATGTGACAGTAACTGAGAACTGTCTTAGGAATAGTGGGGGTTGGGGCTATGTAATAAAGACACTAACACCGAGATAGCTGGAGTTTCTGAACCTGAAGATCTATAAAAGTGCGTGTTGGAACATAAAATGTTTATCACCAGATGAAGTAAACATTGCATTGAAAACAACACCTCCCCCCTGCAAACTGTTGCCTGCTCTGATAAGGGAGAGTTTGGGTTGGGGTGGAGTGTTTTTTGGTTTTTTTTTCCCCTGCCAGTTTCTGGTTACAGCAGAACCTATTCCAGAATACTAGTGAGTTGTACCTTCTTCGTTGACCTCTTTTTTTTTTTCCCCATCAAATAATCAGCTATGTAAGAATGTGTTTGGCTTACAAAGCTGATCACTTGGACTACACAAGCCTTCAGCTGCAGTCTCTGATGATGAACATGTGTTGTCAGTATCATACGAGGGGAGAAAAAAACTCCTGATCCTTGAAGGAGGTGAAGCTGTGTGTCTTGCTTACTTAGCCCAAGACAGTTCCCTTTGAGCTAAACTGTTCCCTCAAGCTTGTTGGCTTTTCCTGGGGCTTCTGTGTAGTCACCTTTGGTGTCCTTTGCCAGGCACTTTGGACAGCTTCCTGCCCAGCGTCTCTGCAGCACAACCTGGCCAGGTGCCAAGCTGCTGGTTGCCCTTTTCCCTGTGGCTGCCATCCACAGTGACCTGCATGTCTTCTAGGGCTGTTGGCAGAGCTGGGATGTTGTGCAGCCCTGCAGCCATCCCAGGGCTTTGCAGACCTTTTCAAGCTTAGAACTGGAGAGGCCAGGGTCCTTGTCTAACAATCATATTGGTGTCAGGAGCTTTTGGGGCATGGGAGTCACACAGGGTTTTTTTCCTGACTTGCACATCCATATTTGGAGGGAGGACTTCCAGGAGACTCCTGCAGAAAGGGAGTGATTCTGGGCAGCAGAACTTGTCAGCTTAGGGTAGGAAATATGAGTCACGTGATTTATTCTCTGTTGTTTCCTAAAACAGAAATATGTTGGTAATTTAAAGAGATTCAGAATTTTAGATGCAGTGATGCCTTAAATGGCTACCTGGAACCAGAGACTAGACAGGAATAAGGGAATAGAGGTAGGTTATTTATTTGAAAGGCTTTCAGAGGTACACTCTGGGCTCCAGAGGGTCTTGCATCAGTGGATCCCAAGATAGACAACGGGTCACAAGTTCTTCACACCTTTATAGGTTTGGTCCATTTGCATATCAGCATAAATTTGCCAATTAAAACTTTAGCTAATGATGTAGCTTACTTCCCCTCTCCAAGATGAAGGTTTACACTTTTTGGGCCTAGGACAGTCTAGGTGTCCTTGCAGAGCAAGCTGGAGAGGCTTTGTTATGTCTGTCTTAGCATAAGAGAACAGCAGCCAATGAGCTACAAGAAACTTCAGAGTTACATTAGGCAGTACAGGATTTGAAAAAATATAAAAGTTAAAACCTAAGGCATCAGTAGGATGGCTTCAGAAAGAATTTATTGTTCTGAGCTGCTGCAGTCCCTCTGTGTGTCAGCTGCCCGTCAATACAGTGTGCTGTAACATTGCCTTCTGCAATGTCAGCAAGGAAAAAAGTAATCAAAAGAACTGTCAGCAAAGGAGCAATTACACTACTCACCACCAGTTCATCAGAAGTTTATCTCTGAACAACTAAGGATGTTGTTAGTCCACCCCATAATACTGTTACACCTGAGTTCATAAAGTGTGTGGGAGAAGGGGGAAAAGACCCCCTGGTTTTACTAGTCTATGACTTTAAAATACTCATGACTGCAGTGCTGTAGATATGACTCCTCTGCATAGCAAACTGGTTACTCATAGCTACAGTGTTGTAGATACAACTCTTCTGCATAGCAAATGCATTTAGACAAGCACTAAACCTAAGAGGTCTGGCACTAACCAAAAGGTTAGTGAAATACTGATCATCAGTAACAAGCTTGTTCTCCATGACAGGATATTATCATGATTCCAATATAATAAGAAAGAGCCGTGTATGTGCTGATTTCTGTTTCAGCAGATCAATATTGTGAAGTGAGTATATTTAGCCAAGCTGAACTCTAAATATAGACTGGAAGGGGCAGTCTCTTTCATAGCTATCTTTATGGGTACTGCAGAACTTCACAGGTTCCTATGGGACTAAAAGTAGAGAGAGGAACTGCAGAAAAGTTTTCTTCACGTGATTTTCACTGGCTGATTTCTTCCATACTGGCACAATACCTGAATGTAATTATGTTGTAAGTAATGTTTCATTCTCCTAGTTTTTTAACCTTTTAGATTTTATTTCCTTTTTTTTTTTCTGTGAAGAATTTTCAGTGTGTTCTCATTCTAAGTTTTTATTTTACCACAACAACTTAAGAAGAAATTGAAAAGTTGCATTGGGGAAGAAAGTCTTTAGGCAAGGTTGAAGTACAAGATAAAGTGAATCCGAAGCTCCCAATGTTTAGATTGGTTTGTTGGGAAAATAATCAATACCTTTGTCCATTGACACTGACATTTATATCCTTTCTCCTTTGACATGTCAGTGGAATCAAACAAATGTAATATAAACTTTTTGAATTAATAATGGTAATCTTCACTCTGTTTACATGTGCAAATAATGAAATAATTAGTAGTAAATGCACAAAAATTTAATTCATAATTCTAATGAATCAAAGTACTCACATTTATTACAGCTCAAGTTGTAAAGAAGAGTCTTCCCTGAAGTGCAGGGAGGTATTGATCAAAATACCCAAGAGAAATGACAGCTCTTCAGAATCTAAAAATTGCCAAAAGCTTTTGTGCACGAAGTGGTAACGTTTAGCACACTGTTCAAACGCAGGGCTCCATGACTGCATTGGCTGTGGATGTGCATGCGAGGAGACAGCAGAGCAGAGCCAGCCCTGGTGGGGACGTGGCTCACAGACTGTGCTGCCTGGTGCCACGTGATGTTCCAGAGGAAGGACAGTAGGCACAGCCATCTGTCCTGAAGTTACAGCTGCACACCTTAAAATCATATGCTAGGTAAGGCTTAACCCCTATTTTGCCAGACTTTATACATTTTCTTTGTACCTTGAAGCAATAGTTCTGAACAGAGAAAAAAATAAGCTGTAACCTTTTCTTATAAGCTGTTAAAAAGAAATATTAAAGTATCCATATAGTCCTGTCAATCTCCACTAGCAGGAGAACAAGACCTGTTGTCAGGATTGACTTCAGTGCATCGTCTTCAGACTTACTGAGGCTCGTTGAATGTCTACTTTACTGTGTGCTCAGATTTGGGGGAATTACAGCAATCTTCTGCATTTGGTTTGATGATGGAAGGAGTGAGTATTTTCTGCAAACAATCAGGGCTATATTCATCAAACTTTAGGTTTTTAATTTAAGTGTTATATTAGGAATCTGGTCACACTGTGTTCTCTATTCCTTGGAGAGAAAGAGGCGGCTTATGAGCACATCAGGAAGACAGTTCAACCCATCTAGGATTCAGAAATCACCCTTAGGTATTTAACACACATCATCAAGGGAGGTGTGCATCCCATGAAGTGCTGATTTATGTTGGCAGATAAAATTAACTAGGGAACTTTATAAAATACTAAATGGGTCAGATGCATTCTACTCCAAATTTAAACTAATCTCTGTGAGCTCCCTCCTTACATTCACTAGCAAGAAAAAGCTACATTTAGGCTGTGATTCTAATGTGAGAAAGGCATATCTTAAAATAAGAGGGATTTTACCTGGGGGAATGTATTTTTCTTCAATAATTACAGAGGGAGTTCTTAGTGACAAGTGTAGACAAACATGCCTACTTAGAGTGTCTGCATCTCCTTATGTCTAGAAGTGTAGTATGTTTCTAGAAGACATTTTTGGAATCAGATTAGTGTAAAGAAAAGCAAAAGGGATAGGGAATAATGTGCAATTCATAAAAGCAGCCTCCTTAGGTATTGCTTCTTTTCTATATATAATCTTCTTTCAAAACTATATTTATGTTACGAACCATTCACTGAGTTCATGCACCCAGACTCTACGGAGAAACTGTTTTTACTGACTGGGCCTCATTCAGTGCCTTTTTTTAAAGCAAGCCTGAAGAAAAGGCTTTTTGAATTTGTCCAAAACTGTGTGGAGTAGAACTATATTGGAAGACCACGTTTTTTGTTCCATTTTCACAAATAATAAATTCACAGTAATATTCTAAAGTGTATAAACAGACACATGCTCTTGTTGCTTATCTCCTACAATTATACCTGCTTTCCCTGTCTTATCTCTGAATTATTTGATGCTGAAAGAAGAGGACCTGAGTGACATCCCTTCTGGAAGTATTAGTGAAGGTCTTGACTTTCACCGTGGTCAGGATCTCACACCACCTCTTACCAAGTACTCACCAAATCAAAGGATAATACACTAAATGGGTACCATTCAATGCTGGAGCCAGTCAAATTGATTTTTCTCTTTCTCTCTTTCCCCATACGTATACATATGTACACAAACACAATGTAGAAATGAAATGTATTAATCATCAAAGATTTCCAAGAATAAACAACTGCTATGTACAGAGTTATCCCTGCCTTCAAGATCTAATAAGTGTAGTGGTTCTTCAAATCCCTTTATTTTAAGGATTGTTTAGGCTGCTCAGTATTTCCTTAGAACAGGACACCAACTGTTACAAGTTATTTCTCATAGCCATGTGTTAATTTACCTTTTAAATTATTATTTCTTTTAGATACAATGGAGAGGCCTTCCTTGGAATTTAACCTCCCTGATACTCATGAAGAGGGAAAACTTTATGTGGTTGATTCCCTAAACAACCTAAACAAGTTAAATGTTTGTCCAGCTGAATCCCAGCGTTCACTAGGTATGCATGATAGGTGATCTGTGGATTTCTGTATACACAATCCATATTGTGCATCACTAATGTCAACAACCTAATAGGCCAACATGCATACCAAGCTCTGTACTGAAAAATGTAAGAAAAAGATTGAAAATGGCAGAATTTAGGCAGATCAGACAATGATTTAGCTGCCCCTGCTGAGTATTTCAGCTTTAGATTCTTGAAAATCCTTGCATTTAGTTAAGGATTTACTATCATACCTGAGCTTATCTTCCATTTCAGTCAGGATTTATGAGGTGATCACTTACAGGATAATGTCTCTAGTAATGCCCAATGAACACCTGCTACATAAATAGCATCATAACTCTTCCCAAGCACTAAAATTCATAAGTGTCAATAGAAGCACCTGAGAATTTCTGTTAATTCCTTTAAGACATATCTCCTAAGAACTCAAACCAGTTACCTGAAATATCTCATGAAAACTTTAAGCATTTTACTTTCCAGACTTTTTTTATGGCTCCCACACTTCTACTGGTTTGATAAGGCTTTTGCCTTTGATTTCTCACAGCAACAAGAATATTTTCATCCAGAGATAGCTATAATATATTTCAGTTCTTTGTGACTTGAAAATATCTTAAAACCTGGAGTTCTTCAGCAGCATTCCATGAAAAATACTTTAATCTGCTTTTATTTCCCTCACTGCAATGGCAAATTTGAGTGAAGAAATTTATAGATCAACAGTTATGTTGAAACATGTTTCAAGTGGACATAACTTAATCATGCTTCTAATTATGGGTCTTAAATATTTTCTCATTGCTTCTGTTTCCAAGTTTTCTAACTTTTCCTAATCCAACTAACTAGAGCGGTGCTGGTTTCTGCATTTAACTCAAATATGTTAGACATAAAGTACTAAATTCTCATATGCAGATTATCTTGATACTGTCACTTCTACACGTAGAAAAGGAGGCAATGGCATACATCGATATTAATGTCAAAGAAACTCCTTTCAGTGTAACTGTTTTGCAATTTTTATTGGACAGTATTATTTACTTTTCAGGTAGATATACAAGGTTCTATGGAAACATATGTGGTTCTCTGGAATAATCACATGCATGCATTGATTATTCCTCCCTATATTTCAGTAGTAAACAATGGTAGCTTAATAAGTATTTTATTTACAAATTTGTAAAGTCCTTTGGTTCCTTCTACGATTATTCTTTAAATGTAGTTTTTAAGATTGGAGAGTCTGTAGATAATCTCACATCATCAGCTACCTTATTCAGCAGCATAAAACTCTGGTTCTCTTGGCATAAAATCAGAAACATGCCAAAAGCTATTTACAATGTATATACCTTTTGGTTGCTTCAGTAGGAGCCATGCAGTAATTTCTTTATATTTTAGATGATAAAATGTTCCTGCTGTATGCAGTTTGATGAGAATGTGTGCTCACCAATTTCTCACAACGCTGCAGTCTGGCACGTTCAGCCTGATGAAATAGTAAGAAGCATTCATTAGGCAGAGCGAGCTCAGACCACTTTTGAGACTGCTATTGATAGCTTGGGATCCTTGGCAGGCAGCAGTAGCAGGCGCTGCCCATCCCAAACATTCTGATTAGAAAGCAATATTGGTGCAGGCACTCAGTATATGGTGCATTTGTTGGGAATGCTCAGGGAATAACAACAGAACCTCAAAGGACAAATATGGAAATATTTCAGTGTACTCATGGACAGAAGTGTGTTAAACATAAAGAAAAACAGAGATATTCCTAGAGATCTACCAGTTCAGTGAATTGCTCAGCCCTAAGTAGGGTCACTGTTAATATGCAGCCTTTCCTCAACTTTATCACTACAGG
The DNA here is from genome assembly GCA_013396875.1 of Vireo altiloquus. Taxonomy (NCBI): domain Eukaryota; kingdom Metazoa; phylum Chordata; class Aves; order Passeriformes; family Vireonidae; genus Vireo; species Vireo altiloquus. Next base: position 1,062,677 of record VZRF01010034.1, read on the forward strand.
CTCAGTTGCAAAGACCTCAGAGATTTCCACCAGCTAAAACAAGAAAATGATCTAGAAATACATTCTTCACAGATGCACATGCTACTCTCCCTTTCAGAATAGCAAGACAGCAATTACAGAAGGATAAATTACAGTAATTTGCATGTAATTTTAGTATGTATGACACTGACACCAAAATGAAATTACATTAGCTTCCTCCTCCCTCCAAAACAGAAAATAAACCCAAATCTTTCTAAGTTATTACAGTAGTATACAAACTTAAGATAAACAAATCTGGCTCAAGCATAAATTTTTACATTCACATGAATTTCCTCATGATGTTCATGACTTGACCTGTTATCTTTGGGGTTTATTGCCACCTCACACTGATTGCAACTGTTTCTATCAGAGAAAATACTGAGTTTCCCTACATACATAATACATTCTCAAGAAAGCAATGAACTGGCTTGTTGAGCAGATTCAAGGTCAGCATTACAAGTGTCTTTCCTTTTCCCCCTCATTTTTCCCATGCTTAAAGGACAACATATGCAGTTCATGTAAGAGTGTGTTCCCTTCTTGACAACTGGGAGGATAGGTATCTCATTTTTTTACTGGAATGAAACCAAAATTCCTAAAGATGAAGAATAGTGAAAACATTTGTTTTAAGATAAAACAGACAAGACCTACATTTTTTCTATCCAACATCAGGAGCTTGACTCAGGTGTAATTTGGGAAATTAATCACCCCAGGGATACTTCTCATTAAACAGAAAAAGAAGCATATCTAGAGGATCAATGTGTATGATGAATCTGTATCTCGGTTTTCAATATGAATTTTTCTTCTTTCCCTTTTGAAAAGATTAAGTGCATTCAACCCCTTACAAAGCTGTCTGATGAAAACTTCATTGCAACCTTTGTACTTGTAAAACAGCTGTAAAACTCTGAACCATAAAACAGGTCAACTTCAACAAAACACTCTATTACAACAACATAAATATTTTTGTTGAATGTGTTCTGACAGCTATAACAGAAGTATCATTTTTTTATATTTCCAAGTTCAAGCTGAGTTCATAAGGCGGATTTCTTCCCTTTTCATGCAATATCACAGGAAATAAAATCTGTTGGCCAAATATACAATGTATTCTGCATCATTTCATGAAGGCAGAAGTGTTTTGTCCTGCTTATCCTAACCATCCTCAACAAACTGTATCACCAAATGATTTGTCATCTCTTAACAGAGGAGGAAGAGAACACTGCTGGTACTGGAGAAAGGATAGCAGGGAGCAACACAAGAAACCAGTGTTGGTTCTTCATCACATTTATTCTTACTTTGATCATCAGTTTGGCACTTGTTTCATTTGTAATATTCTTAATACGTAAGTAAACCAAAGTGTGATTCTTAAAAATGTAGGGCCAGTTGGAAAAAGAACTTTGTTGAAATGTGTCATGCTACCTTATAACATGCTACTGCTGTGTTTGCATGGTCAAAAGCTTTGGCTGGTTTTGGGCACCGGATCCTGGTCCTGGGGGCAGAAGCACAGGCAAACAACACTCTCTCAGGGCTAAAAGGCACAATTTTATGCTTGGTGCTAAGGATTTGTGAGCTTCAACAGCTATGAAGAATTTATCTCAGCAGCATTCTACCATGTTACTAAAAATGCTGACTGGAAATGAAATTAAAATTTAAAGGTAATTGTACGGTAATTGTGGGTAATGAGATACTTTGGCAATGTGCCTTCCATTCCTTTCCAGTATTGGGGTAATTCCACTGAAACTGGAATTCCACCCAGGCTAGCACTCAAATCAGGCTACCTGAAGGAAGACCTGAAGGTTGTCATCAGAGTACTGACTGGAAATTGGTTTGGAATTAAGAAACTCTTAGGCAAAAGAAAAAAAATTAGATAACATTTATCAAGATTTGCATGTAGCATTGAGTCTGCAGACATAATTCCTGTTCCAGTTCTTTTAGGACTGATCAGGTGGGATTACCTAAACACATGGCTGGTTAATGGAACCCTTGTCATCTTGGGGTTTTCTGAGCTAATAATATTGAACAGAATCTGAAGTGCATTATTTCAATTTACAAGTCTATTTTGAAAGAATTGGAACCCATGCGAAATCAAGATTTCTTATATTCTGTAGTAGGGAATATGCTGGAACATAGCAAAAATCCTGATTTTTTTTCTTTGACCAGGAAATCTAACCCATGGCTAAATTACCTTACAGGCACGCAAAGAACATAAAGTAGATTTTAAGTGACATGATTGTAAAATCCAAATCGAAATACCTCATACTTGAATTTCAGATTTATTTAACAAGGAGCTGCTAAAAGTAGAGCCTTGGTATAAAAAAATGAGTATTGTGTTGCTCTAGTGGAAAAATTAGAAACTAAAGTGAATAGCTTTCTTACAAGAATTAAAGCAGTTTGCTTGGGCTCAGGTTGGTGCAATCCTAGGGTTTTTGAAACTGATTTCCAGTGGTATTTCAGTTTATATTACAATGTTCTATTAGATATAAATAGATATAGATATATGTGTGTGTGTTATATAAATCTGAGATATTTGCATACCACATGCACAGATTCATTTAGCATTGCCACTGTGACACTTAAGCTTCAAAACACATGGGTAAATTTTTTAACTTCAGAAGGCAAAAATAAAAATAGCTCCGAAAGTGCATATTGGTGTGACAGAGGAGGCTAGCCTCCAGATGCCAATACTTGCAAGAATTTCCCTTTAATTTAAAATAAAATACATGCACAAATTGGATCTTGAAACTCCTAAATAAGACATTTCCCTGTGGATCCTAATGGAACGGATACACTCCTGAAAACTGGAAAACTTATCTGAGCCATACAAGATTTTATTACTCTCCACTAAACTGAAAAAAAAAAAATCCAGAAAATAAACAAAAAAGAATGTAGTGAGCAGGTAAACACACCAGATGTATAACTTCTTATCATTAGGTTCTGCAGCTGTTTTACTGTTTAATATTTTTAGTCATCATAATTCCTTACAAAGTCTCACAGGAATGCAAGTGAGGGTAGTGATGCTCTTGACTTTAAGGCTGCCAATTTAATGTGGTACATTTTCCTTTTCAAGTTCAAACTAGAAATGAGGTGGACCAAATATCAAGAAGACTACTATCTGAAAAGAAGAACATAGAAGACCTGAAGAAAATTAACAATATTATACTAAAGCATCTAAATCAATCAGGAATTAAGGAAAAGCCTTCTGATCTCCATGATTATTTCTTTACCCACACTGAGCTCAAAGTCCCTTGAGAATAGATCTTCTATGGAAAGAAATTTAGCATATTCATGACTCAGATATTTTCACATATGGCACATAGGTTGCTGAAACATTGCTGAAAAAGTCAGCTGAATGAAAAATACCAGCAAATAATATTTTATCCTGTTTTATGTGGACATAGATTTGTAATACTAAGCCCATATGATTCACAATAAACAATGGATTGTCAGTTTGGAGCAAAACTTCCAGATTTTCTGTGCATTGTAAATTGCAGGAGTAAGAGCCTAGTTTTACTTTAAATGTAAGTCAATGATCACAGAAAATCACAAATTCTATTCACATGATTCCAGCATGACCTTGTTCACTTAATCATTCTCCTGTTAGCTTTGTACAAGCTTTCTGTTTGTTTCTAATATTATTTGTATTTAAGGATAACTTCTGGTTTCATGACTTAAAATAAATCCATTTCTTCCCTAGAGTTTTGTGGTTTTCCTTTCTGTGCATCTAAATATACTGATATACTACTCTTTTTGTGAAAAACAAAACAAAACAAAAAACCAAAAAAAAACCCCAAACTTGAATAACAACAAACCCTTTCATAAGATGCTATAATCAGCCCAAACTTGTATTGACAGAGTGAGTGTCCTATTGCCTTGCATAGAAAATGTGTTTAGAGGACTCAGTCTGGTGATGTTATAGCATTATCACAGCCACTCTGTCTCACAGCAATGCCAGTATGCTGTACTCACAATTTGCATGTGAAGGCCAAGTGTTTTTATAAAGTGATGTGGGGAAAATACTACATGTTCTTGTATTCTCCCCTATAGCTGCTGCTGGCCACCATCAGAGAAGGGCCAGATGAAACATGGTTGGAACCTTCATGGTTTTAATGTGGAGCGATACCTCATAGGATAAAAGGAGCCACTCTCTCTGAATTTACATAGTTGTGGAGACAAGACACCTGAAAGTGTGATCACGTAAGAGACTGCTGCGTAGCTTTGTCATTTTTAGTATTCAGAACCTTCTACTGAAATATACCTTAAGAAGGCACCTCCATAATCCATAAATAAATTGGTTACTCTAGTCATGATGGTGGAATGGCAGCTGACACTATGGAATACATCCAACATCTTCTCTTTTACTTCAAGTTCTCCTTCTCATCCAATCCTTTCTTATCTCTTCTGGACAGTTTTCCCAAAAAAAAAAAAAAGTCACCAAAGTTAACAGCTTGCATTGCAGTCTTCTTTTCCAAAACACATGACAGTCCTTTCTGTGATGACTACCTCATTGCCTACAAAAAAGTGAAGAACTGAGTCCAGGAGAATTTCTTGGTATCACTCCACTTGGATTTGCCTACCTGTTCTATTCCTGCTACCAAGAGTTCTTTGCTTTATGCCTATGTTTTACATCACCTTCTTTCTATTTCCTGGTATTTATTTTCCTAATATATTACTGTGAAGTTATTCACATGAAAATGGTGAAGATTGGTTTCAAGAGTTTATTCCGCCTGCTGTTACTTCCCAGCTGCAATTTTAGTTATCTCCTCTGGACATCACAAGTAGTTACGAAGTAGTTACAAAGGCAACTCTAATACAGCTATCAGAGAATGATAAAAATAAGTGTAGAAAACTTGTAAGGAAAGGAACCCTAAAAGTCTAACCCAAACATTTTTGTGTAAGTGCTGTTAAGTGATAAAAGAAAAGGTATCTTAAGACTAAAATCATGACACTTGCAGTGTTGCTTCTCTGTTCTTCTCTGAGCTGTCAGCTGCTTTTTAGTGACAGTATTAAGTTTGCATCTCTCCCACTCCCATTGTAGCCACTGCAACGGCTCTCAAGCTCCTGCCTTACACTGACACACACTTATACTTGTGAGCCAGGGAGAAATGCTAGTATTTGGCACGCAGTGTATCTCAAACATGGATTTATTGCATCCCTCATTGCAACGGCAGTTATGAGAGCAGTCTCTGGTACCTTAGAAACTGATACCAAGAGCCAATAGATTTTTTTTTTTCCTGGCAGGAAACTGTAAATAGAATGTGTGCTACAGCAACAGTCCCCAAATAAATGAAAGTTTCCTCATCTTTCTGATGTTGTCCCCAATTACTCTTAATCTGGTTGCTAAATCAGTACTCATAATAAATCCACTTTTTCTGTCTCTGCTATTGATTAGAAGTGTTGTTGTTTCATTCCATGGTTTCATCCTGCAAGATGCTGAGTGACCTCAGCTGCCCCAGACTTACCAACCACCTGAGTCATAACAATGTACAGGGCAAGCTCAGTATCACACAGGACTGAGGTATGATATTTGACTGACTCAAATCATCCTTTTCATATTTAATTGCTTCTTCACTTGCAGTGATCAGCAATTAAGACCAGTGACTGAAAAAGTGCAAAGGTCCAGTGCTGATCCTGCTGAAGCACACTTGTTGGAGATATTCACAGACACAGAAGACACGAGACAGCATTGCTTATGGCTGCCTTTGGCTTCTCAGCTCAAGATAACCATAGTTAACAATATCCATTTACTGTCAGAACTGCTTCTATATGACATCAGAGCAAGGGTTGAGAGCAGAGTGCCACAATCCCTTCATCAACACTTTCTGGAGGACCCCCTACAAGCTCCTTTAGGGGAACTTTTCTGTCTAATCTACTGAAAGTGAAGTAGTCCCAAACAAACCAATACTTGATTCTTAAAACCTTCTACAAGTCTGACCCTGAAGTGAATTTCAGCTCAGTTCACAGGTCAATAATCCTTATCTCAAATAAACAGCTAAGTAAACTCCAAGCTCCAACTGCATGTGACGTGAGCACTGTGCGGTTTATGGATGTTACAATGTCTCCTGCAGGTGTGGGCAAGATCTCTCTTCCTGTATCGTAGCACATCTCAAGAGCCTTTGCAATGTCTGGTATCACAACAGGAGGAAGATCATATGGCAGTTTCATCCTACAGCAGTCACAGCTGTTCTTGGTAGTACTGCTTCTTTCCTTATTCTCTTATTTGCAGGCTGTAGAGGTATCTACCCAAAGTAATTCACCTTTCAGTAATTATCTCAGTCCACTGAAATTGGAAAGAGTGCACAGAAGGTTCAGATAGCTTTCACAACATGCCACTGACACTCCTCTGCTCCAAGTACTATCATTGCTGAAATAACAACATGGCTTCAGGAAATTGTCTGCTGAATAAACATGGACAATATTAGAAAAAGGCTGTAAGCAATGAGGAACACATGGAAGATTTTACCAACAGATTAATTCCACCTTCCATCAAAGGCATCATCATGCCAATTCCTGAAGTGTTGGCTGAATCTTTGGGTTGTTAGGTAATATCAGCAGACAAAATACTTTCTTGCCTTGGTTAGCTTGCTGAGAAATTCATTCTTTTGTTCCAGATATCCACAACAGCCCATGCTCTTGTTAGCTTCAAACCATCAGACAGTATCTGACTAGCGAATAGTATCTGACAGCATCTATGGGGAGAATATACAGTACTAAATAGTAGAGGTTCAGCTGCGACAGGCATTTGCTTGCCTTCCTTGGGGTCATGTTGAGAATATCAGCGTGTACTTGGCCTTATGCTGCTCTAGAACAAAACAGCTCAAGCTCAGTATCTGCAAACAGCAGGTACCTTCAACTGCAAAAGAGGCTCAGAGAATAGTGATTTTGAGAGACAATCAAATCCATCCCTCTGCCTGCCAGCAGCATTCAATTTACTCAAACCGTTCCTGACAGAGGTTTGTCTATTCACATTGTAAAATATTCAGATAATGGACTGTCTCTGGGCCTCTCCTTCTAGTGTTCAATTAAATACATGGTTAAATCTATTTCTCCTGAAGTCTAACTAAAATTTTCCCCTATGAAATTTAAGTCCATTATCAATGGACCAATTCCTTGTGAATTTGAAAAATAGTTTGTACCTTCCATTTTTTGATTTATTTGATATTATACTAACTGCAAAGCAATTTTAACTTCGAGAAAGCTTTTTTTCCCTGAGATACTTGGAATTTTAATCTAACATTTATTCTTAAAGTCTAGTATGAGTTCAGTTCATGTGCTTTGTTCACTGGTAACAATACAAAGCTAAACATGGGTAAAAAACAATAATGATGATGTGCGAACTCTGAATCTGGAAAAAGAGAAAACACCAGGAGTGGCAAAAGGATTGTCACAAGTTTGTTAGACCACACGCTCTCGAAGGTGATGTGTTGTGTGTGGCACACAATCAAAACTGTTCAGGAACACTAAATATGGTCAAGGTATTTGCAAAATGAGCAAAGTGGAACAATGTTGAACAAAGACAAGAACTATAGTCACAACTAGAAGTATATGAAGAACAAAATCCTGCCTCATGGGGTTTTGAAGTCTTTGAAGATCATATATTTATTTTTATCAAAGCATATTCTTGTAAAATTATACAAGACTGCCTGCAAATGTGAATTTTCAGATCCAAAATTCCAGGTTTTCTTATTAATTTCATCCTATCTGACTGGAGTTTCTGTTCCTGAGATACAGAACCTACCCCATTGGAAATGGCAGCAAAGCCATGTCCTCTGCGAAAGCTTTACTGTTTTAAAAATATCTATTTTGACAGACAAAATTGCTACTAGTTCTAATTAGAACTCTGATTAAGCAAAACCTAAATAAAATAAATGCCAAGTAGCAACTAAAAAATAGATTTATATTTTGACTAGTAACTGAAAATAATTTGTCCGAAAAGATGCTTAACTTGATCTTCTTTTAGGCTGTTAGTATAATTATCTTGGAGATGTTGGTGAATAATGAAAGTTGGATCAAAACCTTAGATCTCAGCCCAGTGCTACTGGGATTAAGGGGATTGTTCTTTTCAATTAAGGAAAAAAAGCACATTCAGTCCATTACATGTTACTCTTCTTATTTTCCTGACAGATTAACAAGAATTCTAAGATTTAAAGAGAGGGATGGAGGGGGTGAGTGTACTGTCACTTCCTCCAGGATACATAAGAAATAATAACACTGAGGCCAAAGAACTTAGTCCCATTCAAGAACCCAATGAATCTTAGAATTCAAGAAAAGGCTTTTATAGACTCTGTTTCCGATCCTTTCTCTGTTTTCTGGGCCACACTTCAGCAATTGAAATGCTGTCCACGATTCACTGATGAGCCAGCAAAACCCCTGAATGGTAATGAGAACCTTCCAGTAGAAACAGTCACAGCACAGTGCTGCTGCTAATTTATCACTGTGAGGCAAACCGCATTACACACAAGGGTGAAAGGACAATTTAAAAATCGATTGCCTGCCAATTTAAATATCTATTAATAATTATGGGTTTGCTTTTGAGTTCTGCACTGCTCATTTAATCTTAATATCTTCTTCATCACATAACTGACTTTGGAAAATAGTGTCTGTCTACAAGGTGACAAGAAATGTAGAAACTCCCAGACACTCTTTGCTCCTCAGCAAAACTCATGGATAATTCATTAACTTCCCATTTTTAGGTTTGGTTTTAAGCTTTAGTTTTTTTCTTAAAGCATCTCTGAAACATATTTGTCAAAGAAGTCTGGGTACTCAAAATTATAATGGTGGATAATCATAATGAACTAAAGTGATAGGACAAGGAGTAATGGGTTCAAACTGAGGAGAGAAAATTTAGGTTAGATATACAGAAGAAATTCTTTACTGTGGGGGTAGTGAGACACTGGAACAGGTTGCCCAGGGAAGCTGTGGCTGCCCCATCCCTGGGAGAGTTCAAGGCCAGATTGGACGGGGCATTAACCAGCCTGGTCTAGTGGAAGCTGTCTCTGTCCATGGCAGGGAGTTGGAAGTAGATGATCTGTAAAATCTCTTCCAACCCAAACCATGCCGTGATTCTATGATTTTATATGTAAGTGATAATAACAATATTTTTTGTGATTTTTAAACAGAAGGTATGCTATGGACTCCATGTCTTTTCGTTCATTCACATTGGTGTGCCTGAGCTGCTATTTTGATCTGAAATAGCTTTTAGATTGCACTCATCGCTTGACAAGAATATGATGAATCAATGTTCCAGCTCCCTGAGGTCCTCGTGTTTAAGACCTGGCTTGAAACTACATTTAGCTTCATGTAAAAAATCTGCAGCAGGAGAATTCCCAGGTATGGACAGCGAGTCAGCTCACTGAAGTGCATGGGGAGCGAATGAAATCCAGGGAACTGATTCAGCACCTATAAATAAATACTGATGGACTCACTTAAGGCCTTCTTCTCGAGGAAGGGCGGTCCTGACAGATGACGAGATAAACTGATCAAAGGGGAAAGCCTCCGGAATTTGAAAGCTCTTCCCTAACGCTGTTCACGTTTTTTGTGTCTTCCGCAAGAAGCAGCCGCCAGCCTGCGCCGATGCTTGGGGGCCTTTATTCGGGCACCTGGGCAGAGGGAGCAGCAGGCACCGGTCAGTGCAGGCATTCCCGAGCTGGAAACACGCCACTTTCCCATGCCCGTGCCAGCAGCGCCCCGCGGGCAGTCCCTGCCGGCCGCGGCGGGACGGGGGGACCGCGGGGACACCGAGGCACCACCCCGGCAAGGGCGGCAGGGCTGGGAGGGGCGCGGAGGGCCGCGGCGGGGCCGGCAGGCTGTGGGCCGGGAGGCGGGCCCAGGGTGAGCGAGTGGGCCTGTGCGCCCCAGCCACGGTCCGCGGGCCGAGGAGCCTGGGCTGCTTCAGTGGCTCTCCGCTTTCTTCTGTTCCGCCCCGCTCACTCCCCGCCTCCAGCGCTAATGCCTTTTTAATGAATTTTTAAGACGCCTATTGCTATTTTGGTGGAAACTGTCGAGTCATGTACTCACCAGGCTTGCGGAAGGAAAAGAGCAAAAAAGGCTCGGCAAAAGTGCAGCTGGTCGAAAACATTACCTTGAAAAGAGAGAAATATGATCTAGAACGCGTACAAATATGTACCATAAACATGTGCTAGTGTCAGTATGCCTTTTAGTATTTGCAATCCAATCATTGCTGACTCCGTTACCTGAGGTCGGTGAAGCCACTCTGCTGTGGACTACAATGGTGCACCCAGGGGGGTCATGATCAAATCAAGTCTAAAAAGGAATTAAACAATGTAAGTGACCTTTGAAATATACCCCACAGGAAGGAAGGAAGGAAGGAAGGAAGGAAGGAAGGAAGGAAGGAAGGAAGGAGGTGAGGCCTACACTGGAAGATGGACAAAGGCATTGTGTCTGACAATCCTGGAAAACATGGACCTCTCAAATACCTGCTTTGGCAATGTATGGGGCACAGCTGGGGTAGGCACTGTCATAGGAGGAACCTCATCCAATCTTGGAGGTGGGGAACAGGCATTTTTGGGACCGTGAATCCTGTTGCGTGCATGGGGAAGGTCTGGGAGTGGGACCTGCAAGAAAGTCTGTGGTGGCCCCTATGGGTGTGTATGCAGCCCTGCCGGGGGGAAGATGAGGCAGGAGCCCTGTGCTCAGCATGTGACATTGGCCAGGCCTGGGAGCTGGGGTTATGTTTTCTGAGGTGGTTAACTTGGATCTGCACTAGTCTATTCAGCATCATTTTTCCTTTCTTTAGATTTGTGATAAAATGGCATTTTGCCAGTGACTGGAATGACCATTCACATGCAGATGGAGAGTGTACTGCTAAGCCTGTTAGACAATCATCAACATGGAGGCACATGCTTTGGCATATGCATTTAGGCATTGATTTGGGGGAGATGTAGGCCCTCTGGAAAATTATCATAATACAAGGGGCAGTTTTATAGCCATGATCTATTCACTCATTTTGAGATGCAGAATTTCTTATGCCACTTAAAGAACCCTTCCCAGTACACTATAGGACTAGTAAAGGTGAATCCAATTCTTTCAATATATGTCTTCTATTATGCTTTGTGGACCCTTTCTACATTTCCCTTTCTAAAAGAATCTGGGATTTGTAGTTTGAATTTCTATCATCCTACTGAAATAGCTACACTAGCTGTCTCATATTACTATGCAATACCTGCCATCCCAAAGCAGCCAACAAACTGCCTTGTTCTGCTCTTGAATAGAGTAGTTAAACACTACAGAATCAGCTGGGTCTGTTTAAAATGGGCCAGTCCTGTCCTTTCTGAGAGACTGCAGTCTCCTCTGTATTCAGATTTCCTCCTAGGGGGCCTCTGTTCCGGGCTCAGTCTTCACTGGATTGCTATCATCTGACTGATTTCTTTGTTCTGAGCAATTGAAACCTGTTGCAGCTTAAAATATTTCAAGACAAACTCTTGCTTGTCTCCTTAAAGCTGTCATCCTAGTATATAAGGAATTTTAACAAGTATTTATAGTCAGTTAACTATCCATCTTGGCAGGAAGTGAAGCATCTTATTTGTAAGAGATATCATGATGATTCTGTGCATCTCTGCAGAGTTCTGTTTCAATTTAAAGGACAGCAGTCTTCACATTTAAGCAACCACAAAAATATTTCACAATGTAATTGAAAGGAACACTTACCCTTCCCAAACTGTTGATATAGTCTCCCATCCTTTACTTAGGATATCAAGTACTAATACCATTACTTGGCATGCAATAACTATTTGGAAAACTTTCCATCCAGGTGTCCATCTCCTTGTCAGCTCCAGGTGCCCTTGAGAAGTAAAAAGTCTTTTTGGTAATTTCCAACAAGTTATGTTGCAGAGCTTAGTTCTAGTTCTTTGTTAGATATCTAAAAAAGCATTGGGGTTTCTCAGTTCTAATTAAGTTGCCTCTTTCTGGGGGTTCTTTTATGAGTACCACAAACTGTACTTCTCACCTGCTGTTAATTTCTTGCCAGCTACTCGTGCACTGTATTTTCTTGTTCCTCCTGCAAAAACACCAGCTTCATATGGAAGTCACAGAATCACAGAATGGGTCAGGTTAGAAGGGACCACAGTGGGACATCTGGTTCAAGCTCCCTGCTCAAGCAGGGTCATCCCAGAGCACACTGCACAGGCTTGCATCCAGGGGGCTCTTGAATATCTGCAGTCAGGGAGAATCCACAACCTTTCTGGGCAATCTGTTCCAGTGCTTGGTCACCTGCACAGTAAAGAAATTCTTCCTCATACTCAGGTGGAACTTCCTGTGCATCAATTTCTGCCCATTGCCTCTTGTCCCACGGCCTGTCACCACCAAGAAAAGCCTGGTCCATCCTCTTGACACCCTTCTGTCAGAGACTTATAAACGTTGATGAGATCCCCTCTCAGTTGTATCTTCTCAGCGCTGAGCAGGCCCAGCTCCCACAGCTCTCCCTGTAAGAGCGATGCTTCAGTCCCTTGCTCAGCTTTGTATCCCTCCACTGGACTCCAGGAGCTCCATGTGTCTCGTGTGGAGTAGGGCAGAACTGGGCACAGCACTCCAGATGAGGCCTCACCAGGGCTAAGTAGAGGAGTAAGATCACCTCCCTTGACCTGCTGGCAGTGCTTTTCCTAATGCATCCCAGGACACCACTGGCCTTCCTGGACACACTGCTGGCTAAGGGACAGCTTGTTGTCCATGGGACGCCCAGGTCCTTCTCCACAGAGATGCTTTCCAGCAAGTTGGCCCCTACCCTGTGCTGGTGCTTGGAGTTATTCTTCCCCGGGTGCAGTCCTAACTGTTGACACTTCCACTTGCAACATTTTCTTTTTCAAATATATTTTTCCATGTACATGGTACAACTTAAACAGTTGTCACCAAGAGTCCTGTAATTTGAGACCTGTAGCCTTCACCTAGGAAATAGGAAGCAATAGCTGAAATCTCCTTATGCCTACCATAGGATAGCTGAGAAGCTTCTTGTTGAGCTAGTGGACAAAGTGGGAGAGGGGACAATAACACTATGGCTGCCTTTCTTGTCCTCCATAAACCATGATTCATCAGAAGTGTTCTAAACACCTGAGCAGATTGGGTACTGTAGGACAGAGTGCTGTGCAAACAACTCATTTCTGAATCCTGGCAGACCTTAACTGTGAACTAGATGCTAACTGATGACTTTTGCCAGGAGAGGCTTTTTAGATGATCAGGAAAGTTTTCTGCTGCAAAGATGTGTTTGCATACTTCCAAAGCTACATAGTAAATCAGCTAGAGTTTTGAAGATCTCAGTTTTGAATACAGATGAATGAAGTGACAGCTGGAAATAAGGTACTGGCAAAAAGGTGCATGATGGTAACACTCAAAGGATCATTATGAGGATAAGCTGAATGCTGTGAGGTATCTAGTGATAAGAACCAGATAATGGCGTACTTTGGTTTGGTTTGGTTTTGTGGGTTGTGTTTTGTTGTTGTTGGGGTGTTGTTGTTTGTGGCTTGGTGGGTTTTTTTTTTTGTTTTGTTTGGGTTTGTTGTTTTGGATTTTTCCCCCTGAGGGAAAACAATAGGAAAAATCCTACTAGGATCAATGGGCACAGGATTTTTCTGAGTCAGTATTCTATCTGGATGATGTAAAAGGAATACAGCTTCTTAACCCTATTGCTCTGACTGCTGATCAAAGCTGGATCTGAAAACTAATTTTTTCCCTTCTAAGGCCAAAGGAAGCATCTTGTTCACTTTGGAACAGGTGAGAAGGAAGAGGATAGTCCATAGGTATGCAAGACTTTCCTGGCAGCAAATAGGAAGAGGTTATAACAGCAATTCCATTTGCCTTTCTTTAGCCTTCTCCTTTCTGGAAGTTTCCCCTAACTTGATTTGGCATTTCAGTCTCAGCACCCAAAACACAGAGCATCCTGACACAGAAGATTGCCTGAATGAATGCAGCGGGTTTTGGCACAGTTTCCACTTGAAGGATGCGCCTGAGTGGGGATGAGGGGTCCCTGTAAAGCAGAAGAAGGGAAGCAGTGACATTCATTGGCAGATCTTCCTCAATTTTTTAAGCTTTTCAGTTTCCCTTACACATTACAAATCACTGAACTGAAAACACAGACCTACAGTTCCTCAGTATTGAGACATACTTTTTGTGGAGTATTTAATGGCTGACACCTTCAAGGAGAGTTTTATACAGCTTGGCACATTCACCAGTTCGTGAAAAAAAAAAAAAGAATACTTTGGTAATAAATGCTGGTAAAAGGGGCTTAAAATGAGAGGGTTTAAAACAGGCACTAAGGGGAAATCTGAGCAAAGCTTTTTAGAAGACAGTACATACTTTTTCCACTAGGTGGTGGAAATCTGCCACTATCCAGAGCTTTAAAAAACAGGAAAAAACCCACATAATTATGAAGGGCAGGCTGAATTAAGATAGAAAATAGCGTAATAACAGCTTATGATGTATCGATTAAAATTAGTTCTCTGCCTGTCGAAGAGACAATCACAGAAAATTATTCTTAATGTTATCCCTGACACAAAGGCAAAAATGTCAGTTAGGGAGGTTTTCTGATGTTTTAGAAAAGGAAATTAAAGGATAATTCAATCTAAATGAATTCTCTCACCCTCTACAGAAGGACTGTCATCTGTAATTTCAGACCATAGGAACTCAGGAAACGAATCTCTCATGCATTTATTTATCTTCAACTGCCAAAATATACTTTTTAAATTAGCAATTTTGATTAACATGCATCATAGATCTCTCACAGCCCAGGACTTACTGCCATGTAAGCATTGTTTCTGAAGGTGTCCTCGTGGTGGCGGTAAAACAATCAATTATTTAACAACGGATTCAAAAATTACACCATTTTCGGTAGTTCTTGGCATGATTCGTGGCTGGAACAGTGGAGACAAAGCACATGCTCTGGTGCTAACATCACAGAAGGAACAAGGCTTTGGTAGTTTTTCTAGTACAGCACCAATAGACAACCATTGCTGACTTTATTCTATGCATTTTCCTTCAAAGCTACTCTCAAGGCATATCTGACATATGATTCATGTTTTAAGATGAAAGCAACTATCATAGACACAGTTTTCAAAGACACTATAACGTACTATTTTCACTGAAATTCATGGCTCTTATCTCAGCAACACATCCCAGAAATGAAGTCATCAACACAACATTTTGGAAAAAAAATGATGAT
Organism: Vireo altiloquus; assembly: GCA_013396875.1. Classification (NCBI taxonomy): domain Eukaryota; kingdom Metazoa; phylum Chordata; class Aves; order Passeriformes; family Vireonidae; genus Vireo; species Vireo altiloquus. The sequence goes on from VZRF01010034.1 coordinate 1,077,852, forward strand.
GAGGTACCTTCAGCTACTGAGATGCAGCTAATTAGTCCTCTTTTGGACCTGCCAGTGAGAGTCATACCAGCTCTACTTCTCCACTGTCATTGCCAGGGAACGTGATATCGCCATTTGATCCTTGGCCTGCCTGTCTGATCTCTGAGCAGCCTCCACATTGCATGGGTACACACTGATCTGTGCAATGGCTGTGGTTCTTGCTCTCTCCACTGAAGAGATCTTGCATTCCTAAGTATGACCAGCACCATTTTCCCTGCTATCTTCTGAAATACCTTTCTCTGCACTGTTCTTCCATGCTGCTCTCCCTTACTCCCGGAGTCAGACAGTGATTTCTGACTGTGGTTTATGCAGTGATGTTGCAAGCAGGGAGGCTGTGCAGAGCTAGATTAGCTTCATACCCACTAAACTCGTAGGCAGAGGATACCAGCCCTTCTGTCCACACAGATACCTGCATGCCCAGATACCTGGCTACATTTCCAACCTGATTGCCAGACATTAATGGAGTGTACAGTGGCTATTCTGAAAGTAGTGTAACCTCCTCCTCCATGAACTTGAACATGAAACCATCCATGGACTTGAATGGTTACTGAATCTGATATACTGTTTCTGGGAAGTTTTGGGGGATTTTTTTGAGGTAAATATTCTGTTGATGCTCAACTAAGATCTAACCAAACAAGTATGCTGGCTACATATACACTAAAATGGTATGCCCAGGTCAGAACTGAAATGCAGTGCTATTGAGATGAGTGACAGCAAATGTCCAGTCAGCTAGCAAAACTTAGACAGGTGTATCATAGCTCAATTACTTTTTTCCTATTTATTAAAGTTGGGTTTTTTTTCCCAGGGTGATTTTTATAGGCCGCTGATAACCACAGCAAATAATACTATGTTGAAAATGCTAATAAGGGAGATGGATCCCCTTTTAATTTGATTTCTGGAGTGTCATCCAAAAAGTTAAGTTTTTTTAAGAACTCAAGACGGCCTCTTTTTCTGTTCTGTCTAAATATAAGGAGCAGAATTTCTGCATTGCACAGATACTCTCTAATAGTTTGCAGAAATCTATTATTCATTAAATGTTGCACCTAATTTTAGGTCTCTCCTTTCTCAATGTTATCCTTCACCCTCAAAAATGCAGTATCACTTACATAAAGATTATTTTTGAAGCTTCTATTACAGAGGAGCACATTAGCAATCAAAACCATTTCTTCTCTACCTGGAGACTTCCAGCCAGGACAACATTACTAAAATGCAGGAGTTACAGTACTTTTCATCAACTTTATTTGCCTTTAAACAGTCCTGGTAAAATACTGCTTCATTCTCAAATGTTTCTTATCATGAAAATGGAGTATATCAACACTAAATTGTCTTAACTCAGCTGTCTAGGATACACTTGAAGCAACATCTCTCTCAGATTGTAGTACTCACTTAAGACATTAGGTAGCACAGGAACAAACTCATGCTGGATGTTGTTCTGTAACATCTACATTGGTCTGAGGAGCCACACAACTTATTTTCAAGTTAGAGTTCATACAGCTTTATGAATCAGGCATTTGTCTGCAGTAGAGACACCTTTTGGAGTCTATGATACCAATTGTCACAATCAGAATATAATCTCCATTCAGTGTTGCTTGCCACCTGCCCCCTCCCCCCCCCCCAAGTACAAGGACCCTGATAAAAGGAAAGGGGTTCCTTGTTCCTTTGGTTTGGAGGAGAGATGGCTTCTTTGGGGACACCTAACAACATCCTGCCAGTATCTGTGGGGAATGTGTCAAGGAGGGTGAGCCAGACTCTACCAGGCAGTGCTTGGCAGGACAATGAGAGGCAAGGAGCACAAAGTGCAAGCAGCACAAAGTGCACTGACTCGATATAAGCTGCACTTTTTTCATGAGGACAGTCAGGCACTGGTATGGGCTGCTTAGAAAGGTTGCACTGTCTCATCATTGGAGTTTTTCTAAAACTGTCTAGATAAACCCTTAAGGAACTCTCTCTGAGCTCGCAGGTGACTCTGCTTTTAGAAGAAGGTTAGACTACAGACCTCCTGAGACCTCTTCCAATCCTAGTTATCCTATGATTTTGTTTTTTCACAATTGTAGAGATTAATTCCTACATGTACCACAAGACAGAGGTTCAGAGTAGTCTTCAGTTTGATCTACCACTGAGAGGCAACACCACTGCCCAGTTACTCTGGTGGCCCAAAGTCAGTTTACCAGGATGAAAGATTCCCAAGAGATTGTGGATCACTGAATTCAACATGGCATCAGATGATTTGCTGGAAAGTATTCATAGGAATTTCTCTAGCACAGCATTGTAACTCTGAAGAGAGAGAAGCACAACAACAGTCTGAAGAAATTGGGGTTTTTATCCATTCTTGTATGTCTGATGTGATTAGGTAGCTTCCAACATAAAGTAGTTGCTCAAACTATCGACAGGTGGTACTTACAAGCGTTCCCTTTCCCTATGTCTATTTTTAGTGTAAGCTCTTTGTAGCAGGTGCTGGTTTTTTTATCTTATATTTTGACTAGAACAAAGCAAATTCAAATGCAGATGGTCTTAGGTATCATAATAAACCAAATTAATGATACTCAGGTAAGGAACATGAACAACACACCCACACATCAGTGGTAATTGGAAGGTGTTGCATTTCCCTTAGTGCAAGAAGAAAGAGAGCAAGGTAAGCAAGATGCCTGGAGAACAGATCACTTCATATATTAGAAGTGCTATAAAGCTTTGGCTGGCTGCTTCAGAGCTGTGATTTTTGTGATACATACCACTATGCCAAAAGAGGAATTTCAGAGCTGTGAACTGGGGAGATAACAAAAGGACAGTTGGAAAGTGAGAAGGAAACTTGATGGAGGAATAATTGTAGTCTCCTAATTCCTACATTCTAAATGGCTGGCTGTGTGTGAAACGGAAAATGGTAATATGTGTTTAAATAAGACTATGAATGTGGAATTGAAGATAAAAGTAGGAAATGAGTTAATAATAATAATAATAATTTTTCAATAATATAATTTGTGTGCATGTGTGTGTTTTCGAAGAGGCTGACAAGAGTTGCTCTATGCATGAGTGGAGCTAGTAGAAATCTGTACGTGTCTGTGCAGAGCGTTGTGATGCTTTGGGAGACACAGAAATAACATTTAAAAAGTGAAAAATTATCTATTGATACTCTTACTTCTGGATAAGGGAGCTAATGCTGGTGCACTGACAGCTTCCCTTCTAGCATTTTCTGATTTCTGAATGTCTGAAGTAGGAATCCGAATATTCTTTTGCCGTAAGTTTTTTATATTACACACCAACATATGCATGTGTTTGGACATGTCCAAAAGCACACATGCAAGCTATTTTAAATTCACATACAACAAAGCACATAAAATAGAAAATTTTAAAAAATGTTATTGCTCCTCTAAAATAATAAAAGCTCTTGCAGATACAGTTGCAAAAACAGATTAAAACAATCCAGAAATGTAGGGTAATCTTAACATGTAATTTTTCAGGAAAAGTGATCACATTTAATCTTAATTTAAAAAATGCTTCTATCCAATGGGAACAGTTTTACAGTAGTCTGAAAGTTTCCTTGGTAAGCATGAGACAAATTCCAAGTGTTAAGTGTTATGTCTGTGTCTTGGTTTGAA
>VZRF01010036.1:0-10311 GCA_013396875.1 Vireo altiloquus
GAGGCAAAGCTGTGCAGCTTTGCCTGTGTCCAACAGGGAAGTCTCTGAGGTGAGCATCCCTGGTGGGAGCAGGAATTGTGCAGTTGACTCTGTGTGTGGCTGGCTGATGGAGCAGCCAAGGTACCTGAATTTCAGCACTGTGGAGAAGGGAATGGGAGCTGAGGCAGCAGTGGGAGTAAAGAGTCACCACTACACCTGAGTGTGGTAATGAAACATGAAGAGTTCACACAGAGCTTCTACCCAGAAGAGAGACAGGAATTGGAAGTGGAATTGGAGTTAAAAAAAAAATCTCCTTGGTTTTGATTGAAAATATCCTGACAACAAGGCATGGACAAATGTAAAATTTGAAGAAGAGGACTAACCCAGCACCTAGAAAGGTGGGGAGCAGGTGTGGACATGGGAGAAATCCTTCAGCACAGCCAGAACCACTGCTTAGGAAGTTGGTAGGATGGTCAACACTAATTATTGCAGAGTGTCTCAGAAAAGGCCAAGAAAGCAGACAAAAATCTACAATCCTTTCAGATGAAAGCTGACATAGAAACCTCTTTACTGCTAAAATCTCATGGTCAGATGTTGGAACCCTGGAAGCTGAGAATTTTAAATTCTCTGTGCACTGCTCCACAAGAAAATACTGCATTTGATCTGAGGCCTTAAAATAGGCTTCCAAAATTGAGTGATGATTTTAAAATCATGCATGTGTAGTTTGAGTAAAAAGTGTGATGTCACAGAGTAAAAAATTGGAAATTTAAAATTTTAAAATATAGTGATATATATGGATCAAAAAAAAAATTTTTAAAGCAGTGGCTAAATACTTCCTTTTCACTTTCTTCTTCCTTTTCCTTCATAAGATAGTGTCTTAAAATTAAACAAAAAAATGTGCACTGCTAAACTTAAAAGTTAGAATATTAAGTTAAAAATAAAAATAATTAAAGTAGCAAATCATTATGAACCCAAAATTCCTTAAAATAAACCCTACAAAGCCAGAGAAGCACCATTGTTAACCTTGTTTTACCTTGTTAACAAAATTCACATCTTCTAAGACTGTAACGTAAATAAAAACCAACAAACAACTGAGTCCAAACAAGGAAAAACCAAGTCTCCTGTATTTCATCCCAACTACAAAGAGTAAAAGTGAGAGGCTGGGGAAGAAGCCATCACCCCTACTGTCAGAAAACAACTGTTCCTGGGTAACTGATTGCTGGAGGCATGAAGTGATCCTTAAAAATCGCTTGGTGGGCAGCTCATGGTGTGTTTAGGGTTGTGCTTTGCAAAGAAACACCAAACCTGGAGCACCTCCTCATTCTCTCTGTCTCCTTTTGACAGGAGCAGCCCAAAACACACCACATCCGTTCTTGCTCCTCGGCAGAATCCTCTGATAACAAAGAGCTGTGCAGCCAGTTCTGCACCAAAATTCTACACCAAAACCAAAACCAGGCAGCTCAACCACTCCTAAAGCCTTCAATTTAAGAGCTTGTTGGCTTTTGTACTTAACCTCTCTCTTGCTCTTGGAAAGTTTCTTTCAAGGTGAAAAATTTGGGAGCACAATTTCACTTTTTCCAGGAGATGGCAGTGCCACTACAGAAAATAGCTGAGTGGTTGAGCTGCTAAGGTGACTATTCTGTAATTTGATAGTTTAAAACTTACATATAACAAGTTTGGAGTTTTTTTGGTTTCTTTTTTTTTAATAGATGATCAGATAATTATACTTCAATGACTGTCAAAAGCAATAATGATAGCACTCATTACAACTTTAAAGTGTGTCTGAATTCCCAAGGGCTCACAACAAGCATTAATTCATCTGAATGGAAACAGGAGACATAATTGGGCAGTAACTCATTTCTATCACATTTAGTATGTGCTATAATTAATTTTCATCTCACGTTTTCACACTGGATGTTGAACTGCCCTCCCAACACCCATCTCCTCTGACTGGGGCAAGTGCAGGAGTTGCAAGAGCTGCAGCATCAGGCAAGCAGGCAACACACCCTGAATTCAACCAGAGGAAGTGGCACAGCACATCTGGCAGCAAATCTGAAGTATAAAGCAGGTGAATAAATGCATTGAAAATTAATAAGGAGCAGAGCACTGCACCAGATGCAGTGGTGTGCTAACTACATTGCTAAATAGATTGCAATATGCTAACTAGACTGTCTTAAAACATATTCTTGCTTTCATGAACTCTGTGAGGTGATGCCTTTAATTTTCAGGTTGAGCTTGATTTCTGATTATTTTTGTCACATCGTATTTCAAGGATTTTGTGTTATGATTACATGTGATTTACTAAAAATAACAGATCAATGAAAAGATGCAGAACTTACTGTGCTTCTCTTTCCATTCACTTATTATATTTTCATATGTCTTTCATTACAAAAAAAAGGCCTCTATTCACACTAGAAAGGCTACCTACCAGTTCAGTGAGAAGAAGGCAAGCAAAGAGTTATTCTACACCCTGCTAACATATTCATACAAAACTCATCCAATTTTGTTAAGACCTTTTGTGGAGAATCAAAAGTTAGCTAAGATTGTATTGTAATTCCTCTTCCTGACCTGAAAGTCACACAGCTGGATTCAAGTAGGCCAGAAATATGTGCTTTATAGAAACACCTTGTGGTTGGGGCTTTTTTTGAAGCTCTGAAAAGTTGATGCTGCTGACCCTGCCCTCGGTACCAACGACTGAGTCTCCAGTAGGACCTCACGGCAGAAGAGAATTTGTCACAACTCTCAAATATCTGGCAGAAGGAAAGATCCACCTTGTTTCATCCATGTCAGCCCCTATGTTTCACTTGGAGCAGGGCAGGGAGTTACACACTGCTCATTAGACCCAAGAGATTCTGGTTTTGTGGGACACAATCAGAATTTAAATACCCCCGGAGGAAAATAATTTGCTGCTTGATCCAACAGCACCTTTTGAAGTCGGTGTAAAAAAAATGTTCATTAGCGTCAACGAGACTCAGATTAGATCCTTGTTTCGTAGTCAGCAGTAATAGAACATAATTGGCTGCTCAACATCATCTTTTGCAAATCACAGGAATTTGTGGAAGGCCATGTCAACAGCAGTCTCATTTGTTAGAACAGCAGCTGCACCTCCGAGCTCCTTACAGCCTTACAGGCACAAATGTTGGATCATTTGCATCCCCTCCAAGTCCCAAATTGTGGGTGCTGAGTGATTATTTATGGTAATGGACATAACAAAGATAAAAGAAGGAAATTAAGGTGTTGTATAATAACATTTTATACATATAAATTTTAGTTCTCATTGTTAATGATGATGGTGAAGTAACTGGTAACAGGACTTTGCATTACCTACGTGATAAAAACATCAGTAAATTCATGTATGTTGCAGCTAATCTCTCCATTATTTATCCCTTTTAATTTACTGATTAATCTTTAAAAAAAAATACCCACATAAATAAGGTGTTTAAATAATAATTTTTCAGGTATAACATTCCACATATTAAACTGTGCATCAGGTGAGTAGGACAGGGCAACACTAAGAGCTAATCAAACAGGAGCTCAGGTCCTATGGCTGATGCACCTCATGTTAGGGAAAATAAAATTATCACTCATCCTGATTTCTGACTAAACAGTGCTTCAAGCAGCCTCAGGAAGATTGTGGCATGACTCTGCACTGGACAGGGCTTGAAAGCTGCACATCAATAGTGCCACCTTGGTTTATATCCACTCAGGATTTAAATGTTATTTAAATGTTGTCAAACTTTTAAATGTTTGAGCACCAAACAGGCCATGGTGGAGAGTGGGGCACCAGAACCAGCAAAAAGAGCACAGCAGGTTCCTGAGAACAGCCAAGTGTCAGGGATGGAACATTGCTCGTGCACACACCTGACACCATGCAAACGTTGTCTGTAAAACTCCAACCAGAGCCTGGAAGAACACATCCTCCCAAAAAACTGATGGAGCTGGAAGCAACTATGTGAGTAAGACTGAGAGCATGTTCATAGGTCACCAGGGCAATTTTCAGAAGTAAAGTCCTCTCCCTCCAAAGGCACATGCACCTCCTGCACAAGCTCAAGCACGAATTACTCTGGGATGTGATTCCATGCCATCCTTCTCATGCAAGAAATACGTGTGCAGCCCAACTCCATACAGCACATCCATCCCTCTGCAGCCCCAGAGAGGAGATTAGTCACCAAAGGACAGGCAGATTGAAGAGCAGAACATTAACAAAGGTCTCCAGGGACTTGTTACTTCTGGGACAGTTGTTGGAGACCAGCAAAGCTGCACAGCTTTGCCTCTTCTCCTGGGGACCAAATTTATCCCCAAAGCTCCACAAGAAGGCTTTGCCATCGAAATGAGCCCTTGGGAGAAACTGTCCCCACTCCTGGGTGATCAGCAAGCACCAAAGAAATGAAAAGCTGAATGTTTGATATGCTATAGAAAAATAGGTTTGTAGTTTTAGGAATTGCCTCATATATTACTATGGGACCAAGATGGAGATTTTAGGGTGTCGGTGCCTTGTCCTTCTCCTTCTTCCCTCTTCTCCTTCTTCTTCCCTTTTCTGTGACCTCAGTTCCTATCATGTAGCAATTGGTAGAGAGAATTTAGTTTAGAAGAGACCTGTTAATAATAGTGATAGTTATTGGATTTAGAAACAAAATAATGTACATAGAATCTTCCTATTTGATGATAAACCTTATATAAACCCTCTGTACCATGTGTCTACAGCCATTTTGGCACCTGGAATCAGTGGTGACTCTGTGCTCCTGAACCTTTGATAACTTAGAATAAACAACCTGAAGCAGCACTGAAGTTGTTTGTTATTTTGTCCTGAGATGAGAGATTGAGAAGAAAAAGCATCCTGGGCACAAACCACCCTAGTGGGGCCCAACCACGGCGTCCACAACAGTCACTTTCCCTGTGTCTCCACTGAAGTCATTCAACCTCTCTTGTCTTTCATTTCTGCTTGGTTGGAATCTTCCAGTTGCTACCAGGACTTCAGCTGTAGCCTGAATTTTATATGTTTAAAGCTTGGTTGAAGCCTCTGGCCACACCACTACTGCTACTACTGACAGATGGTTCCCACAAGGGAGGAAAAGAAGAATGCCACGAGTATGGCTTGTTTTAGAAAGTCCCATTCTCAGAAACTGAAGAGACAGCCTCAAAGAGAGGCACCAGGGCCACAACAGCACAGGGATGAAGGAAGAATCGAGGGCTTGGCAAAGAGGATAGAAATGATAGCTTGTGATTTTCAGTGACTGGCCAAGAAAATCTTCAAGTTTAAATAATCTTTGGATGTGCAGCTGTAGAGACAGCTAACACAGAGTTCCCATTAAAAATCTCTCAAGAGATCTTGCAAGATTAAATAAAATTAGCCCAAAGGCCCAAATTCTGTCTGCAAATCAGCCATCATCCACTGAAATTAAAAAAAACCCTGAAGAACACAAGATCAGCCCAGCCACGTGGGCTGGCACTCACCTCTTGCCTGTCCTCCCTGCTCCCTCTTCAGCTCTGGTCCCAGCCACCCTCACAGCTCATGGCTCTGCTCACACACACAGTTACACATTTCAAAATGCCATGGACAAAAGGCAGTTGGTTGATGCCATGAAGACCAAGGCTGGATTTGCCTGATACAAGAGCCACAGAAAACCTGGAAGGCTGAGCACCTGCCTTTGGGGTAGGGATGGCTGGGAGGGGCTGTTAGGCTGGGACAGCAGTGACAAATTATGACAGCTTGAAAAAATGTAAGGAAAAAAATGAGAGAAACTCAAAAATCCCAGAGTTATTAATGGGTATGAGCTGCTGGTACAGGTTTTCCTTGCTTTCCCCCTTTAGGCTGTGCAGCAGGCCATCACAAGGTGCTACAGCAAGGCTCTTGTCCAGATCTCTGGTGGAACTGCTGCTGAACTGGGGGCAGCAGATCTGTGAGCCACAGCTTTGCAGCGTGCCCAGCTCATCTAACACACCAGCCAAAATTTTTATGCCAGTCATTTGGCAAACCCTGGCATTGCCAAGTACCTGCACCTGCAAATAATTCCCTGGGAGTCTCTGGCGTTGCTGGTGCAGCTTGGAGCTCAGCAGCCTCTCTGCTGGTCCATTAACTCCGGGAGATGTTTATTATGAAGCGAGAATGTATTCAACCAAAGCTCACAACAAATAGAAAGCATAAGAAAAATATTAGGTCAGCACTTGATAAAAGAGTAAAGAATATGCTGTTTGCCAGGGTAGGTCTTGGTGCTGTTTAATTTGTGTAAGAAGGAGTTGCAGGAGGAGACCTGCACAGCTATAAGGCACTGCTTTAAGCAGACTTTTCCTCTCTGATCCATAAGAATACTTCTTTGGGGGTTGTTCACCTGTGCTTCAGTCATTGGAAATGCAAAGCTAGGTCTCTTAAACCTTACCAAAAACCCAGTGGGGTTTAGGCTGAGGAGTCCTGCATGTTTGAGGACATTCTGGCGCCTCAGTGTGTCTGCCTGGCTGGTTGGGGTGTGGGATGCAGTGCCAGAGCAGGGATCCATCCTGCTGCTCTGGCACAGAGTCCAAGATGTGGTGGAGCTTCTCTGGGAGTGCATCCATCCACATCCATCTTCAATAAGGGACAGTTTATAGATCGAAACGGAGGATAATGGGAGGACGGTCATTTAAATCAGAGGAGTTAATTGCAAGTAAGGATTCCTACCACCCTCTTAGTTTCCTAATTGCTAATATACTTAACACTGATTTTATCAATAGTCCATGATATATAAAATTACTTCGTATCAGCTCATTAGTTAATTAATTATAGGAAGGACACACACATCAAAACCAAACATAGACTGAGGACCCAAACTTCTCCTTGAGCACAAGGAGCAGCTCTAGTGCAGTGGTGCCAATTCCCACTGCTCTGTGTGTTTTTCCAGATACTTATTCACAGCAATGCAATTTTGCAAAGGACAGGCAAGGAGGAGATGTGGCCACCAAACAGGGCCCAGCCCTTCTTTTCAGCTTTTGGAGACTTTGTCTTTAGGGACAAAGAAGTTCCTGGGTGAAGCACAGCTCAGAGCAGCAGCCAGCAGATCAATGGCTAAGAGAAAGTACAGAATTAAAATTTATATATATGTATTTGTACCATTTTTTGAACTTCCTCCACATAGCTTAATGAGTATGCTAAGAAATGGGATATAAAGGTAATTTTTCTATGAGAGGGAGTATCTCACTAAACCAACAGAGAGAAATATTAGTTATAATCACCCAGACAAGCACTCTAAGTTGTGTTTAGTGACTGCCTTCTCTATGGCTGCTTTTGGTGAGAGTGAAACACCACATATTTCTCCTCCATTACACAAGAATTGAGTGAACTGAATGTTTCTGATTACCCAACCCAAAAAACAAAGGCATTTCAAGCCACCACATTCTGCCTCTAGAATGAGTTTGGAGAGGGATAGACAGCCATTAAAGTGATGTGCAACAACCCTCTAAGTGATGGTCTGTCCACAACCTGGAGGTCATCCCATTCATTCAGGAGTGAGGACAGATAGGGAGCTGTGACCTCCAGGAACACGAGGGCAGAATGGCAATGGCTACCCAAAGCAGGTAGCTTTTATATCTATTATCAACCTGTTAGAAAACTTTACCTATCTTATTTTGTTCCCAAAACCAGTGAATATCAACCTCATTGACATCTCCTCTACACTGAATTCTATCTACCAATTAACACATCACAGGAACTCATGTCAGAGGGAAAAAGGAAGAGAAGGAGAAGGAAGAAGAAGATGATGAAGAAGGAACCAACNGGTTGTTCACTGATTTGTGGGGTTTGGCCTTTTTTTCTTGGTCAAAGTGGAGCAGGAAACAGAGGAAGGCTCTTGCTCCAGTGCAGAGTTTTTGTCTCTGTACTGCAGTCCCCTCTTTTATTGTCCAGTGAGGCAATTAATTCTCTACTATTAACATCATCGACAGAGCAAAATGATCACACCTTCTTCCCAAAGAAAGAAAATTCACTGGCGAATGAATGGTTTCAGTTTCCTCATCTAGGATCTGTCCCTTTGATGGGGTTGGAGACCTCTCTGCCCAGCCTGCTCTCTGCTTTCTTCCCTGCAGCCTCTACGTGTGAAATATATGCATATAAAGAAAATGTGAACAGCCAACTAAAGCCAACAATATGAATTTTAGGTTTGCAGCCTTTCAATTTGTTATTTACAGAGAAAGCTAAACTCCAGTGTTTGCTTCGTGCTGATTATCCTTCTGGGGATTAAAAAAAATTTAAAAAAAAGTGTTGATTTTAGTTTTACCCTAATTTCCTCATTGCTTCTGTGCAAACAGTCTATATACCTCCTTACATGGTTTTTTTCCCTCCTGTTGAAAACCAAAGTGAGGACTTTTTGCTTTTTGCAGCCCCAGACTCTAACGAGCACCACAGTTTGTCCCATTTCTCACCCCAGCCTAGGGTTACCCCTCTGGTTTCATGTGCTGATTTACTGCTCCAGACTCTATTTTCCATTAGAGGAGAAGAAGGGGAGGGAGCACCAAACAAACTCCAGTGGCTGCATTCAAAGTGTAATGCTTCTTATCACAAATAATTTAAAAAATGCAAGAACCCCAATTTGCAGCTAGGAGGCCCACTTGAGGGATCAGTTAAAATTTACTCCTTTATACGCATGCCAACTTTGACTTCAAAAAGACTTTATTCCCAAGGATAAACAACCCAATATTTGTGTAATATAATTAAGTGAAGGCATCTTTAAATGTCATACCAGCTTGTGCCATGCTTTAAATTGTTATGCATCAACAGAATTTAACGAGATGGCCAAGGATCCTGCTTCCTGCATGAATGTGATAAGCCACAAATACTGTATAGCTCTTTAATAGATTGCCAAAATAAAGCATTTTGTATGCAAATTATTCATGGAGTGGCAAAGCTAATATAGTGCCAAAATTACGCCCACTGGTCCCCTGCAATTAGTAGTTAAGTTGAAGTATCTTCAAACTGCAGAATTTCTTTCAGTGTCTCCCAATACTTGAAACATCTTTTCATTTCTGAAAATAGGAAATAACAGCTTTTATTTTCTTTTTAAGGTTTAGGGGACGTGTGCTATAGCAGAGAAGTGGCGAGAGGGATCTAATCAGAATAATTGCACATAGGCTACCCGGGAAATAAATATGAAAGTCCAGTGACTTGCAGGAAAGTTGAAGGAGAAAGGAAAAATTTGATTTCCCCCTCCCTAGCCCATGCCCCTGAAATAAAGTCTGTGAGTGAAGTGGGTCTCAAAAAGCTAAAAACCACAGCAAGACTGAAGGGAAAGTAGAAGCATTTACTAGCAGCTGGGAAGGGATTTTGGTGTCCCCCTCATGTACAGCACCTGTCCATCTCCTCCCAAAATCTCACTGTCCAACAAACACCTACATCCTCCTGGCAGCAGCAAGAGAAAACTTCCCTGGGGTGCACCAGGCAGAGGAGCTGCCACCATGAAAGGCCCTGTAAAACATTTAACCTATAGTTTCACTAGCAAGAAATCACCTGAAATGTTCTTTTCCAGCAGATTTGGGGATAAGCCATCCATAATCAGGAGTTTCTAGTTCCAGGATAAGTACACAAATAACCAACAGCCACACCAACCTGGGAAATACTTGCAAAACTCTCAATTTTTCTGTGAGCTAATAATACTCTGCCTTAATATCGGTTACAGGAATCCTTTGTGAGAAACAGAAAGGAGGAAAGAAGCAAGATTTCCCTGAAAAATCCTGAGTGAAAAATCTCTTTCCCTCTTTCTGCTCTCTAAGACTAATGTAGGGCTGGTGAGGGACCCATGGCGAGGGGGGAGAGCAGCTTTGCTCCTTGATGGACAAGTTTTTTGAGAAACCTTAAACTGCAAAGTATCCNCACTGTCCAACAAACACCTACATCCTCCTGGCAGCAGCAAGAGAAAACTTCCCTGGGGTGCACCAGGCAGAGGAGCTGCCACCATGAAAGGCCCTGTAAAACATTTAACCTATAGTTTCACTAGCAAGAAATCACCTGAAATGTTCTTTTCCAGCAGATTTGGGGATAAGCCATCCATAATCAGGAGTTTCTAGTTCCAGGATAAGTACACAAATAACCAACAGCCACACCAACCTGGGAAATACTTGCAAAACTCTCAATTTTTCTGTGAGCTAATAATACTCTGCCTTAATATCGGTTACAGGAATCCTTTGTGAGAAACAGAAAGGAGGAAAGAAGCAAGATTTCCCTGAAAAATCCTGAGTGAAAAATCTCTTTCCCTCTTTCTGCTCTCTAAGACTAATGTAGGGCTGGTGAGGGACCCATGGCGAGGGGGGAGAGCAGCTTTGCTCCTTGATGGACAAGTTTTTTGAGAAACCTTAAACTGCAAAGTATCC
>VZRF01010036.1:10526-91685 GCA_013396875.1 Vireo altiloquus
GTGTGCTATAGCAGAGAAGTGGCGAGAGGGATCTAATCAGAATAATTGCACATAGGCTACCCGGGAAATAAATATGAAAGTCCAGTGACTTGCAGGAAAGTTGAAGGAGAAAGGAAAAATTTGATTTCCCCCTCCCTAGCCCATGCCCCTGAAATAAAGTCTGTGAGTGAAGTGGGTCTCAAAAAGCTAAAAACCACAGCAAGACTGAAGGGAAAGTAGAAGCATTTACTAGCAGCTGGGAAGGGATTTTGGTGTCCCCCTCATGTACAGCACCTGTCCATCTCCTCCCAAAATCTCACTGTCCAACAAACACCTACATCCTCCTGGCAGCAGCAAGAGAAAACTTCCCTGGGGTGCACCAGGCAGAGGAGCTGCCACCATGAAAGGCCCTGTAAAACATTTAACCTATAGTTTCACTAGCAAGAAATCACCTGAAATGTTCTTTTCCAGCAGATTTGGGGATAAGCCATCCATAATCAGGAGTTTCTAGTTCCAGGATAAGTACACAAATAACCAACAGCCACACCAACCTGGGAAATACTTGCAAAACTCTCAATTTTTCTGTGAGCTAATAATACTCTGCCTTGAATATCGGTTACAGGAATCCTTTGTGAGAAACAGAAAGGAGGAAAGAAACAGGATTTCCCTGAAAAATCTCTTTCCCTCTGTTTCTGCTCTCTAAGACTAATGTAGGGCTGGTGAGGGACCCATGGTGAGGGGGGAGAGCAGCTTTGCTCCTTGATGGACAAGTTTTTTGAGAAACCTTAAACTGCAAAGTATCCAGGCTACTTTTACCCTTTTTGATCATTTGCAGCAGCTTGTGGAGGTGCAGCTCTGTGAAGAAGTGGAGGGGCAGGTAGGTCCTGTAGATCAAGTCCCCATTCTGCAGAGGGAACTCCAACAGTATTTTTCATTTACAACCTAATCATTGGAGTAGTACAGTCCATGCCAGGGGCCTGGGATGGTGATTTAAGGAGCCTGTGTCAAACTGCTTGGACCTACATGGCCTTTCCAAGCTAACCCGGAGGATTTACTGCCAGCTAAACAACAAATGTAATTTCACTGGCAAACTGTTGTATGAAATGTTGTGGAATACCATAAACAATTCAGTATTCAGCGCAGTGAACTCCAAAAGCTGTAATCTACAGCACTCCCTTAACCTGGGGGGCAGTGGGGAGACCCAAAACCACCAGACCCACTCCCATATTTTGATATTAAGGGAAGGAAAGGACAGCAGACAACTGCAGCCCCTCGGAAAAATAAATAAAAGCAGCCACCACCATTCATAAAGCAGATCTTGCATTTTTTTACAGCGAGGCAGGTTTAAAAGTGTCCTTTTTTATAGCCATGTGGGTTTTAACACCCACCCTGCCGAGGGCAGCGTTCCCACAGCATCCCTGCAGGACAAGATTTGGCAGAAGGCATGGAGGGGATGCTGTCCCAACACTTCCATGCCTGCCTGGCCAACAGCAGCCCCTGTGCCATGGCAAACACTTGCCAGCTGCTATTGGTCAGGGTCCTGCACTGACAACTTGTCACCGGAAAAAAAATAATAAATTAAAAAAACGGCAAACCAATGAAAATCAATCTTCTGATGCTCCGCTGCCTTAAATACCACTAGAGCAAACAAACAGCCCGAAACAATACAGCAGAAGCCATATATCAATTACCCTAAATGCTCAAGCATTTTTACTTTCGCAGCCTGCAACATCCGAGTGTGGTACCCGCGTGTGCTGCTCGGGGGTGATAATGGTGCCGCATTGTTCCCAAACGTCTGGCGGCCTGATAAGGGCTGCCTGTGCTCAGATGATAATGAAAGTGGGCAGACTTAACATTGTGATTGGGAAAAATTTCTTGGGTCTCAGAAAAAGGTTCTATTAAGCCCACTGACCCCAATTGAATATTAATTAGCTAATTAACAGATTTATTGTTCCACGCGATTTCTGGAGAGGCAATTTTTTTTTTTTTTCGAGTGCCATTATTTTTTTTTAAATTATTTTTTGCATTGTGGATAATTGAATCTTTGCAGCTGCCAGCATCTTCTGCATGATTTGGCAAAAAAAAGAAAGAAAAAGCACTTATAGCTTTGCCTTTTTTTCTGAGACCCAAATGTTTCCAATCGCTTTAGCGAGCATTTGAGGGTGGGGGAGGGAGGGGGAAAGACACAGCTGATTTATGTTACATTCTACAGATTTATTTATTCTTAAAAGCTTAACTTAAAAATGTCCACACTTTTTTTTTCCTATTATGATTCACTGGTCTGTCTTTTAGCCTGAGGTTACTACACAGTGAGATGTTATTCCCAGGGAAGGCACTGAGGTCTATGCCCTGCCTTTCATACACATCCTTTTGGGCATTAAGCATCTTTCCTCTCCTCTTACCTGTTTGCTTCTGCTCTTTCTTGCCCTGCAGATACTTTCCTGCCATGCAGACACTTGGCTCTGCCCTTCCTACAGGAGGGCCTCTTCCATGGCCCACATGGTTCCACAGTTCTTGCAAAGTATTTTCCTAAACTCTGAATTATTGGTGAAGAGAGGAGAGGTGATGTTTCACCATATGGATGATTTCTGACCGTTTCAGAGTTTATTTGGCACAGACTTCTCCAAAAACTTCACGTGGAAGTGAGCAGGGGCCCAGAGCAATCTGTTGCATGATGCTGTTATTGGGGTGTGGGGGAGTTGTCACAAATTCCTCACAGATCATTTACTGCATCATGTCTTTTTCTAAAGCAGAAAAATGTCTTTTAATAAACCATGGTATTTTTGCTGTTCAAAGACACTAACATAAGCACTTTTTAAAGCTTGAGTATTAAAAATCATAGATATTCTTGTAATGTTACAAGCTGTAGTGGAAAGTGTCGACAGAGAACAGCATTATCTTGTCAAAAGTAGAAAAGACAGAAATAATCTTGCATTAGAGAATAGAGAACTCACAATTTATATGGTGCAAGAGGGTGTACAGATTTTTTAAGTCCATACACCTGGACTTAGGGCTACTTCTGATGTCTAAACACAGGATTTGCATAATCTGCTGTAGCAAATGTGGTCCAAAACTTAGACCTGGATTTTCTAACAGTGTCTTCTTTTAAGGCTTGTATCTCTCCTTCTGTGTGAGAACACCAAGACAACTATATTTTGTGGTTGAAAACTACAAAAAGAGATACCCTGAAGGGACATGTGAGAGACTCTTAGGCACTTAGAGAAATGAAACTGCATTTTCCTCATGCCCCATGGACAGAAGACAGTACAAGAGAGACAGGTTTATATCTCCTGCAGCTACAGGGGGATGCAAGAATGGTGAAATCTCACAGTTCCTCCTTGGATTCCTTCTCAGACTGATGGTTTTTCTGTTATTTTCCTTTCTTTTAAATAAAACTGCCAGTGTCCAATGAAAAAATTAATTTGTAGCTTTTAAGCAATTCATGTTTCTACAGCTTGCAGTCATGTTTGGAAACCTGTGAAACAGGTCCTTGACAACTCAAGACACTTTGTGGATCCCCAGAAATGCTGGTCTGCCAAATTAAAAGAGTTAAAATACACCCAGCATCTGCTGCAGGTGACACTGGTGGAGATTATACCTGCACAGCACCATCAAACCCAGCTCGTTGCACCACTTCTGAGGGGGGATTGACACTGTCACTCAATGCCCTGAACTAAGCTGTGGGACCCAGAAAACAATGAGCCAGCAGAGGCAGCCCTGGGCCCTAACCAAATTTGGATCCAGCCAAATTTAGGTTTTACCTAAAATTCTCCCCAGTCATGGGGAGAAGAGCAGGTATTGGATTGTTGGGGTTATTGCAGAGATATTACTAAACTGAAATATTCAAATCACAGAATCATGGAATTGTTGGGGTTGGAAGGGACCTCTGGAGATCATCCAGTCCAACCCCCCTGCCAAGGCAGGGTCACCTGGAGCAGGTGACAGGAACACATCATGTGGGTTTGGATGTCTCCAGAGAGGGAGACTCCATGATCTCCCCAGAGAGCTACTCCACTGCTCTGCCAACCTCCATGTGAAGAAGTTCTTCCTCATGTTGAGGTGGAACTTCCTGTATTTTAGTTTATGGCCATTGCTCCTCATCCTGTCACTGGGCACCACTGAAGAGAGTCTGACACCATCCTCTTAGCCCATCTTTGGGGTATTTATGAGCATTAATGAGATCCCCTCTCAGCCTTCTCTTGACTAACCAGGCCCAGCTCCTTCTCTGCAGAGCTGCTCTCCAGCAGGCCACCCCCAACCTGTGCTGCTCCTTGGGGTGATTCCTCCCCAGGTGCAGGATTGCCCTTGTTGAACTCCAGCAGGTTTCCCTCTGGCCTAGGTGAATCAGGACATTTTCATCAAGTGCTGCTGACATAAACTTCTTTTTATTCAGATTTCTCTGCATTTTTTACAGCTATACCCAATCTTGAGGGATGCTAGTCAGGGAGGTGGTGTTCAAACCACCTGATCATTTACTTAAAAATGTTAGAGGAAATACTACTGGGGCTCCGAATAAAGACTAATAAAAACACTACCAAATGGGATTTCTATGTAAGCATGAAAACCATAAGGAACAGGGAAAGAGAAAGAAGCATAAAAACCATAAGGAACAGGGAAAGAGAACTCTTGCACTAGGCTAGTGGAGATATGTGAACTGTGCCAACAAAGAGCCTGGACTAGACTCATCAAAAGGTTGGTTGATACTGTTTCATATTGACTTTGACCTTCTACTCTAATGTAATTACTAGGAACAATTTAAATAACTTTCGGGTGTATTTTTTTTTTTTTTGTTCCCAGAGGAGAAAAAAAAACCATTTTCCATTGCTTAAAACTGGAAAACAAAATGTTTGATTGAGGTCATCTTGACATCCATTAGTGTGATAAATGAAGTGGAATTCAAGGCTGCTCCATTATCAAGGTTCATTTTTGTTGTTCAGATCTGGTTTCCCCCTCCCCTCTCCCTTCTTTTTTTATTTTTTTTTAAAACAACATGGCCTCAGACTCAAGGCTGATTACAATAATTACATTTTCTCCCCATAATAGTACAAATGATTCAAGGAGTTATTCAGAATGTTTCAATGTCAGCACTTAGATAAATGCTCCTTCTTTCCCAGGGATTGCATTTTTTATGCAGAATGTTAGTTAGCAGCAGCAGTAACGGTGTAGTTGTCAGAAAACCCTGAATTTACATGCCCAGTAACTACACTCACAATTGTTTGGGACTCGGCCTGGCAACGAGGCTGAATGGGATACCAGATAATTTATAACTGCTCCCCAATACAAGAAGAACAATTATATTGTGTGCAGTATAAAATGGCCATTATTTAGCTCAATTTTGAAAAATTATTTGAACAAAATGCCTATCCTTTGCAGGGCTATTTTCTTCTTGGATTTAATTAGATACCCGAGGAATACAGGATATATAAATTTTAGCCAGCAAATATATTTATGGAATTTTAATTCGCTTCTTGTATACCTCTGCCATAAACCTTCTGAGCCTTCTTTGGGAGGTTTTTAATCTTAAAGGCAACAAAAGTGAAGAAACCCAAGAGTTGTACGAAAGGTAGCTGCTGTTTTTCTGATGAGCAGCAAGACTCTGGCTGTACATTTCTCCTCTTGCACCATAAAATGACTGCTGTTTTATGAGACCAAGTTTGTTTCTGCAGCCTTGACAGATTGAGTCTCCCAGCAGGGAGGAGCTGGCCAGAGCTTTCGAGCAGGTTGGGATCTCCAAGGGAGCTCCAAGCCCTCGAGCTGAAGTTTCCATCCCCAGCCTTCATCCCCTGCCCCAAGCCTCCCCTTGGCTTTGGTAATGAGCGAGTCAGACTGCTCTGGGAGGAACTTCTCCTGCAAAACTCTCCACGTAGCACTTCTGGCATCTCACAGGGAAGGAAACAACCCCCAAAACACTTCATAAGCTCCTGACTGCAGAGGAGATGAAAACTCACTTTTTCACATGGAAAAGATGAGGGGTAATGGCTACGAGTTACTCCTGGGGATATTCAGAGAATCATAGAATCAGACAGGTTGGAAAGGACCTCTGAGATCATCAAGTCCAACCCTTGATCCACTACCACCACAGTTGCTAGACCATGGCACTAACCAACATTCCAGTTAGATACAAGAGGAAATTTTTTCACAATGAGAACAATCAGCCTTTGGAATAATTTCCACTGGGAAATGGTAGATTCCACAGCCCTGGACACTGCTAAGATTCAGCTGGGCCATTTTGGTCCTGCTTTTGCCAAGAAAGGTTGGACCAGATCATCCTTGAGGTCCCTTATTCTCTGATCCCGTGAGTCCATGGCTGCTCACCTTCCTCTGAATGGAGGCAGAGATGTTCCATAGCACTCACAGCACCTGGCTCTGGTACCTGCTGTGGCTTTCCTTGCAAAACATGGGAATTTTAGTCTAGATGGCAAAATTGTAACTTTTTGTTAATTTCCTCCAAAGTCTTTCAGGGATNTTTTCCTTGCAAAACATGGAAATTGTAGTCTAGATGGCAAGACTGGTTTCCATTCACAGGAATGTTTGATTGATTTCCATTCACAAGGGTGGTACTTTTTGTTACTTTCCTCCAAAGTCTTTCAGGGATGAACAAAACTCATGTTTAGAGATTGGAGAAAAGACAGGTTTGAGCAGTTTCTGTAGAATTTGTGCCTAAATAGGAATTCAGGTAAAGGAGGGACAGACAGATGTTAGAAAGCTCACGTTTGTTAATAACTGGGTCCAGTTTAAGACATCATCAAAACTTAAATTTTGCCAATTTTGAAAGGAAATTATCCATGCTATTACCAAGACGGGCATTCAATCAAAGTCTAAAATTAGGCTTTCTCCTGAATGAAACCTTTAAATATCTGACATATATTAATCTAATCCAGCTGTCTGAGAGTTGCTGTCACCCATCACTATAGAGCCAGGTCACAAAACATTGCATTAACCCCTGCCTTGGGAAGGAGATCTTTCATGGAATTGCATCTGCATCTGTCTAACTAAAGCAAATCCAGTCACATGTCTTCCAATGGAAAAAAAATAATCAAGGGAGACCAGGAAGGCAGCAGGCACAGGAAGGGCTGCAGTGGTGTCCTGCCAGCATTTCAGCTGCTCAGCTCCCACCTGCCCTTTCCTTCACGGAGTCCAAGGGTACGGATGCAGGAGAGAGCTGGGATGAGAGGCTGTGCTGAGTGCAATTAATTTATATCTCCATTTAAATAAAACCCTCTCACAGCCGTAGCTTGGGAGGAGGCAGTGCCACTTGGCAAACAAAATTGTATTAAGTGCACTCCACTAGAAATGTTTATACTTTGTCCCTGAGAAATGTTTATGCTGGAGTACAGTATTTAACTTATCAATTTGAAAGTGAATGACGAGGAGAGGAGTACAGAGGTTTTCTTCTTTCAGAAGCATTTGTTAAGTGCCTTTCATTCGTGGCAGCTCCAAAGTCAGGGTAAATCATCTGTGCCTGGAGGAGTCTGCAGCGACCAGAGCGATGCTGAGCGTGCTCGTGGGGACACTCTAGCAAATGTACACCCCAAAAATGAATGAAGGTTTGAGGAAATGCCTTCCTTTCTGATTAAATTCCTTTCTTCTCACCCTCTCCTGGTGCTGACTTCCCTCTGGAGCTCAAAATCACATTAGAGCAACTAGACCAGGGCTTAAAAAAGACTCTACTCATGAGCACCAATCCTCCCTCCCATTGAGCAAACCAGTGCCTCCACATTTTGGTGAGGGCCAGCAGGCAGCTGATTCCATCACCAGTGAGGTTGCAATTTTTCCCACCCCAAATTTCCATCTGCATGTTTCTAGGGAAGCTGCCTCTTGACCCCTGCCTGCATGAGGAGTGTGCACACAAGGAGGTGCTCGAGCTCACGCTCCTGTTTGCTGGTAACTTGGGTTCCTTGCTGGAGAGCCTGTAGGCTTCCCAAGATACAATGTTTTGTCAGGATTCTAAGGGCATTCTGGAAAGGCAATGTGGTGGTGCAGAAGATGCAGTTCCCTGCTGCAAAAAAATCCACATTAAAAGTTGTGTTCTGCAGAAGGACAACGCAAAAGTTTGATGTGTCAGGCATCTTCAGGAGGCTTGAAACCAGGATTTGTCCTCCCCAAGTAGTGGCAGCTGGTTCCCCCATCAGACTCCAAAACCACCACAAAACACTGTGCTGCCAGTCTCAGTTGCTTTTTCTTGGTGCACTGAGGATGTGGGAAAGATCAACTATAGTGGGGGGATGTAAATTAAAAAAGAAGGAGCAAGAGGGGAAGGAAGATTGCTCGCTCTAACCATCATCCATAACATGGTGTTTGATCTTTACATGAGGCTCTCAGGGAGGGGAAGAAGCAGTGTAGGTCTGAATCCAGGAATAACAATGTGCACTTAATAGTTCTCACTGCATGATGGAGTATGACACTGACATTTTACCAATGTATCTTCAGAGGTTAATGAAGGAAAACCAGCCTGGAGCCGACAGGCAGAACATGCCAAGGGAGAGCTGGTTGTGTCTGAGAGAAGAAGAGACCCAGAAGAGGGAAATAAGAGGCACAGAACAAACCACCTTGTGCAACTCCATGATATTTCAGTGGCTGAGGACAAAGAGCAGAGGGAGGAGAACCTGGTGCCAGAGGGGAGGCAATGAGGGGACTTCAGCAGCTCATGGATGAGGAGAAGCAGTAGCATGAGAAGAATAAAAGCCACATGTCCTCATGGCACTCTCAGCACTGAGCATGGCATCAAACAGGCTCTTCATTGTGTCCCTAATCTATCTGTCCCTGATATTTCTTCCCTCCTCCAAAGCTTTGCTTTAGAATATACATGAGCTGGGTGCCTGAATCAGCTCAGGAGCAGCAGAATTGTGATTAAAATAATAATAATAAGTTTTAAAAAGCTCTCATGCAGAGTGTGAGAAGTAAGCACGACCTCTGAGAAACCCAGAAAACTCTGTGACTTTTGAGTACGAGCATTAAATGAGGTTTAAAAGTTTGTCACCCACTCCAGCACACGTGTCAGGACCAGAGGTGGTGGAAGATTGAAGGAGAATAACTTGCAAGAGAGGGGTGTAATTTATCAAATTTTGGGGAAATCATCACTCTGCATTGGATGGGAACTTGCAGCAAAAATAGCCAGTAATGATGAGCAGCTTTTAAGAGGTACCTGCCCCAGAAGAGCTTTGTATTATGCAGAAACAGAAAATAATCCTAATTTAAAAATTATTTTGCCTTCCCCGTAATCCATTCGGTCTCCTCTCACCAAATGAATGAGACAAACAAGAAAAGCTCTCTGAGAAAAGCAACATGTGTCCCTGCTGACACACACCCTACCAGGGCCAACAGAGCTGCTGCCTTTGGGAGATCTTGGCCAAAGGTTGTGCTTTTCCCCCCAGTTTATTTTAGGAAAATTACACTTCATTGCTAAGAAGAGCATTCTTCATCAACAATTAGAAGCACAAATGGTTAGCCTTGAGCCACAGGAACAGTTGTCTCCTGCTAACAGCATGTGTTCTCAGGGATGAGAAATCATGATCAAAATATCACGTGCCTAATCCTGAAATTATTTCTGACTCTGACACGTGGGGGGCTACGGACACAGCACCAAATCTCATTTTGGTGCCTTGGAGAAGTTTCACCAGCCATCCTTAGGGCTTCCCAGAGCAGGGAATGCACCTCAAGGTGCACCCTGGTCCTAGACATGGCTTCTTGCAACATGACCTGACCCAGCCTGGTCCAGCCTCATTGTTTATTTGGGGCTTTTTCTAACACAAGACCAAGACACCGGGTGCCCAAAGCTGGTCAGAGCGCATGGGGCTCTCCCCAAATGGCTCCCAGCCACTTGGCAACTTCATATCAGCCACCCCAGGGCTGAACAAAGCCAGCACCCTGCACTCAAAAAGCCAAAGATCAGCCATTCTCCAAGGGAGATCTCCCAAAGGCCCAGGGTGAGATGCATGGCCTGGCACGGCTTTGTGTCCGTGGCATTCCCGGGAAGCTCCAGCACCACTGCTAGCCCACAGCAGCACAGACACACGCTCAGGAGGACACAGAGCACTGCCTGGCCCACCCCAAGGAGAGGAAGCTGCTCCCTTATCAACACCAGTGCTCTGGAGCTGGGAAACCACAGAGTCCCTCCCGTCACCCGGAGCTGAGATTTATACAGCAGGAGGTGGGGGGAGCACGAGCACACGAGCTTGAGCAACTGGATACCCTCAGATTTATACTCCATTTGGGATGATAATGAGGTGGTTAATACAGAAATACAAGACAGCAATAAACCACTGACTTTTATAGATCTCAGTGTGAATCTGAATCATCATTTGGTGAGCGGGAGATGGGTGATATACAGCAGCCTGTCCCTCCTCGAGCTCCCGGGGAGAGCAGCAGCACAAGGGAGCCTGCGAGCACCGGGGCTGATAAATCCTGCCTGCCTGGGCAGCAACAGTGTCCATGGGGTGGGATTTGCTAATGGAATATGGATCAACTCATCTCAATTAAAAGCATGTTCTTTTCCCATCGAGATCCCTTTTCCTCTAGCTGAAGTTGTGCTCATTTTTAAGCCCTTACATTCCGCTGGCAGCTGAAGGCAGATTGGGTTGCTAGCTTTAATAAAGGGACTAAAAATGAGCTGGTTTCTGATGGGCAAGGAGCATTAACCACCACTAAATTATCTACTTTCAGGCCACATAAAGTCATCTAAACTTGCATCAACCTGTTTATAACTTTGAAACAAACAAAAAAAAATCACAGAACTATGGAACATGTGTTGTAGATGCCTCAAGGTTCACAAGAGTTAAAAAAAACAAAAACCAAATAGCAACTTGACAAATTAATGGCTTGAAAGGCCCCTTTACCTTACAATATGATACTTCCTTACAGCTTCCCCCCAGCACATGGACACTGGAGGCTGGACAAATGCTCTGGGCAGATGCACAACCCTGGGTGCTAAGTGATGCTGCTGCAGGACTCCTCTTGCAGCTCTGCCTTTGGCTGCTCCTATTGACTCTGTTTTTTGGGGGTTTTGTTTCCTGCCTTGGACCAGGAAAGCAAAAAAAAGTCCTTATAGAAATATCTTCCGAAGTAAAATAGGGACTTAAGGGTATCTGGCTTTAATGGAGAGCCTGACTGCTGAGAGCAGACACTGTCAGCAGCTCCCAGCAGCAGGGCCATAAAAATCATGAGCAGCTTCCAAAAGTGCTTCTCTTTGTGCCTGTATGTACTTTTCTGTGAGAGAGACTTAGAAGCTGAAGTGAAATTTCATTAAGGTAGATGGAGCTAATCCTTCCCATCCCTATTCTTCTTGGAGGCAGCACAGGCAGGCAGGGCTGGGCAGCAGAGTTTCTGCTACCTCCACACCCCAAACCCATCACGAACAGAATCTAGGAGGATTTTATTTATATATGATGGAAGAAAAAAAAAAAAAAAGGTAAAATGTTAGAGGAAATGGTCCAGAAATGCTGAAATATAAATGAAGGACTGAAGTAATCTACCCCTACTTTATGTAGTGGCATAGATATAAAAAAACCCTGGGCTTTATTATTATTATTATTTTTATTGAGAATCCTTTTTCTTCCCCAGAAAGTTGTTTATGTAGAATGTCCCAAGAAGCTTCAATTTTTGTTTATATATCCATATATATGATTGGTGGTAATTTGAAGTCCTCCAAACAATCACTTGTAAATTACAGCCTTTCTAAGCAGCAATATATATCCACAAATCAGTCCCAGGACACTGAAGCTATATATGAAAACGTCTATTTATGTTACTCCAGGCAGAGAAAAAAAAAATTTGCTCGGTTTTATATAAAATAAAATTTCTTATTAACATGTACAGTTAGCTGGATAATAAAAAATAAATAAATAAATAAAAGAAGACCTGGGCTGACTAGAAAGTTGATCTAGTGAACTCTTGAGCAGTGTGATTTACCTGGGCAGTGATCCCACTGCAGGTACAGATTTACCACCCAGGGGTGGCTCCTGTGCCCCCCACACACTCTGGGAAAGCTCCTGTGGCACTGGGGAGGAGCAGCCCTGCTGCTGGAGGTGGTCTACAGCAGAGCAGCCACCAGGAGTGACTCCAAGAAATCCCTGCAAAGTGCTGGGGCAGAGCTGCCAGAGGGAGAGGAGGCAAGATTGGAGCAGGATGCTGAGGGATCCTAAATCCCAAATTCCATCTCTCCCAGCTGCAGCAGAGAGGCAGCCCTGGAGCCTCCTCCTGTGCCAGACCATCTCCAGCCATGGTAAAGGGGTACTGGTTTGAGCTGTTGTTAATGGGGGTAAAACCTGAGTTTGCTTTGTTTTCCTGGGGCACTCAGCCCTCACCACACACCCAAGCAGGTGCTGCCCATCACACCTTGCTGCTGAAAAAGCCCCTGCCAAGTTTTCCCCCCTTGGGACCCTGATTTGGGACAGGGTGGGAAACGATGGGCAGGGTTAACTTTGGCCAGCTCAGCCCTGCCAGTGATCTGTATCCAAGGAAAGACAACAACAGCTCAAAGAATGATGTGTTTCCCCCTGTAACATTCTCACAGCCTTTATCTCTTGCTGTAAATGCAAAGTTTTAGGGGGGTGAGGGAGGAAAGTTGCCGCAGTGCTGCTGGATCCCATTACCAGCAATAAGGAAGTTGATTTTCCAGGACCTTGAGCCTCACCACTTGTAACTGCAGAGCCCAGATCATACATGCACTTAAAATATGCTTTTCCTCAAAGCAAGGCTTTGGGAGAGGCCACTCACAAAGCCAGAAAATGACACCAACCAAAGGTTCCATTCATCAAGTGGCTTCTTAAGTGGCAGGAGTACTTTATAGAGGCCAAAGCATCTATTTGCTGCACCTTTTCCTTCCATAAATTATACTCCTGGCTTCTTCAGCGGAATGCCACTGGAAATGTGAAAGAAAACAGTCGTATTGGGCCAAACATAAGAAAATAAAAATTACTAGAAAAATGCGTCCAGGGCACTTTCTCAAACACTCACTTGGGTTTAAACATGAGCAGCCCTGCTCAGAGGGCTTTTGTCTTCATCTTCTATCAGTGAGCAAGCTTTGCCTTCAGAGCTTTTTGTCTTAGGTGAATATTAATCCTGTCCACACAAGCCTTTGCTTTGCCATATTTTCAGGGAATTAGGACATTTCTAGGACCTTTGTCCTGGCTGTGCAGAGGGAGAGTGCTGGGGGTACTCTGGCAGGGCACCAGAGTGGCAATTGGTGTGAGCAGAATACACTCACACACCCCAAAGCAAAAGGGGGGAAAAAGCAAACTCCATTAATTCCGAGTACCAACAGTTTCAGGAAGAGCATAGCCCCTTTGCAGATATTCAAAAACAGGAGTTCTGCTTGCTGAGGGAATTATGTTATAAGTTATTAGTGAGTTATTCGCTCTACTAATAATCTGCTTTCCCTCCATGTGCTTGCTCTCACCTCTCCCCCTCCATCAGCCTTCAATCAGCCCAAGTCCTGCAACACCACCAGAACCACCCCAAATTTCCATGGGCACTGGGACATGAATCATCCACACAGGGGTGCTGAGGGGAAGATGTGCTGGATCTCTGGGAGAGAGGCCCCTCTGCCATAGCCCAGCCTTGGCACAGAGGGGCTGAGGGGGAGATGTGCTGGATCTCTGGGAGAGAGGCCCCTCTGCCATAGCCCAGCCTTGGCACAGAGGGGCTGAGGGGGAGATGTGCTGGATCTCTGGGAGAGAGGCCCCTCTGCCATAGCCCAGCCTTGGCACAGAGGGGCTGAGGGGGAGATGTGCTGGATCTCTGGGAGAGAGGCCCCTCTGCCATAGCCCAGCCTTGGCACAGAGGGGCTGAGGGGAAGATGTGCTGGATCTCAGGGAGAGAGGCCCCTCTGCCATAGCCCAGCCTTGGCACAGAGGGGCTGAGGGGAAGATTGGATCTCAGAGGGAGAGAGGCTCCTGTGCCACAGCCCAGCCTTGGCACAGAGGGGCTGAGGGGAAGATGTGCTGGATCTCCATGGGAGAGAGGCCCCTGTCCCCCTGGCCTTGGCACAGGGGGGCTGAGGGGAAGATGTGCTGGATCTCCATGGGAGAGAGGCCCCAACCCGGCCTTGGCACAGGGGGGCTGGGGGGGAGAGGGGGGGGAGCTCAGTGGGAGAGAGGCCCCTGTGCCCCTGGCCTTGGCACAGGGGGGCTGAGGGGAAGATGTGCTGGATGTCTGGGAGAGAGGCCCCAGCTCAGCCTTGGCACAGGGGGGCTGTGGCACTGCAGGGACACTGTCCTGGAGCACTGCCGGAGCCACCTGGTGCCACAGTCTGTCTGCAGCAGCAGAACAGCAGGAGAGCACAGGGAGCACATGCTGGGAGACACAGACATGAGGGGATGGGGAGCAGGGCACCAGGAGCAGGTGGCAATGCACAGAAAGAACTGCAGAGCTGACCCTGCAGCCAGTTCTCTTTTTGGGGATGTGAGCTGTCCCTGCTGCAAGCTCATCCCCTGCAGTACCCCCACAGCCAGCGTGGGGCTACAGAGCTCCCCCTGTGAGGAACACTGCCCCAGGAACCCTGTCACACACTGGCAGCACACAGACAGGTCATACACTCTGTGTGCCATCCTCCCCAAAACTGCCCAGGGATGATTGGCACAAGCCTCAGGCTTGGGTCTGCAACTCCTCTCCCACACTGCTGGCCAAAACCAGAGCAGAGCTGACATGTTCTGATCTTGGGGAAATTACACACCCCCCCAAAAGAAAAGGGCTCTCCCCGCTGCAGCATGGGGACATCAAATGCCATCAGGGTTGAAAGGCTTCGATAATTCAAAGGTTTTTGATCTTGAAATAATCCCTTTGCACAGTGCCACTTGGAGCAGACTTTGATTAAAGCATATCTTGTTAATTGATGTTTAAAAGAAGAAGGGATTTTTTTTTTAATTTTTTTTTTTTTCAGTTTTTTGCCTTTTTAAGATGGGTTTAGTGCTTGTGCTATCCTCAAGCTGCCAGAGCAGTGTGACACTGCTGGGCATCACGGCAGCCTGGCAAGGGCCGAGCTCCTGGCCATTAATTGCCGGATGGCTTGATGTCCTCCAGCTCCTTCCCCCCTTCCAGCTCCAGACATTGATGAATTTTAAGCTAAAAGACCAGCTGAATTTATTCTCTTCCATTAGTCTAATACAATACAATTTATTTTTAAACAGCTTCGCTCATGCAAAAGCATCCCAAAATGATTCACAGCAGATGACAGGCTCTGCATGCAAATCCAGGCAGTTTATACCCTCCTGCACGAGTTGTCCCACTGGCTGGACCACAACCAGGAGGATTTAATTATCCACAAAATGGCATCATTGTGCTTTGTCCCACAGAATGTGCAATCAAAACAAGGTAAATACGGGAAACAACACATATAGGCAGAGCCAGGGGAGAGACAAAAGTGGGTTAAAAACATGAAATGAAGGTTGAGCAAATCACACTGCCAATAAAAATGCTCAAGAACTTGGGAGGAGAGGGAGAAGCAAAGCTATTTTGTGGAAACCAGTGGCACAGAAAGCAGGACCTGCTATGGAAGAGCAGGGAGCTGACCCAGGACTCAGAGGATGAGAGAAATACAGAGGCTTGGCAGGCAACAAATTCGTTTGCACTGGTTCAGGATCTAGCCCGGTGCCATTTCTACAAACAACCAACCAGCTCTTCCCAAAAAATGCTTGTAGAAGTTTTTTTGACCAAGCATCTTCCCTAAGTTGTGGTCAGGACAGATTTCCTTAAATGACAGAGGGGAAAAAACCTCACCAGGACAGGCTGACTCAGTGTCTCTCCCACAGCCCAGCAGGAGGGAGGTCAGTTTTGTAGGAGATTTGTGACCAAACAGGGGCACAGCAAAGACCTGTCCTTCAGCCAAGGGAATTTGACTTAACCAGTGCTTTGACATTCCTTTCCTTACATATTATTGCGGCTCTTAGCAAGGAGTCAGAACAACACAGCATCAGCACACACCACATGTCCATCTCTTCCCTCCTCACAAGGCCTGCTCCACTCCCCAGGATGTGCAGACACATCCTGCCTTTCCTCCCACCCAAACAAAAGCCCAGAAAACCCCACTGCCATACCTGTTCCAAGCAGGTCCTGCCAGCATCTCACCCCAAGCCAACTCCCTCACCACCTGCAGAAGGTGTAGTCCTTATCCTCTTGCTACAAACCACCTGCAGCTGTCCCAGCACAACCCCTGGTGATGCCTTCGGTTTTAACTTTTATATTTTTCCCAGCCCTGCAGTGCCCAGTGTAACTCTGCAGTTCCCTGGAGCTCGTTCAGTGCTGTTCTCTCATGCTCACACTGACATAACAAAGCCTCTCCAGCTCGCTCTCCAAGGACACCCAGACCCTCCTGGGCCCAACAACTGCAAACCTTCATCTTGGGGACAGGGGGGCAAGCTTGGGGAAATTACATCCTTGCCTGGCTTATGCTTGGGGAATTGATGCTGATATCAAAGTGGGAAGAACTCGGGAGCTGTCATTGTCCATTTTGGGATGCACTGAGGCAGGAGCCTCTGGAGCCCAGAGTGTGACCTCTGAAGGCCTTTCAAATAAATCCCTCCTTTATTCCTTTACTCCTGTCTAGTCTCTGTTTCTAGGTAGCCATTTAAGGCATCACTGGGGACAATTAAAGATACAGAGTGGGGACACACAGCAGCAGCAGTGTGTCTGAAACCTGCAGGATGTGCCTCAGAGTTTGGCATTCCCAGCTCCTGGCTGAGCTTGGAGAAGGAGAGCCTGGAGGAAGCACAGGAGGAGATGCTGCCAGTGTGTTGTGCAGCCATGGAGGAACCCTTGTCTGTGCACAAGCACAGGCTGCAGTAACCCCACAGCCCTGTATGGCCCCACAGGTGATGGGGAAGGTGAAGTTACCCAGCCACAGCCACAACAATGCCCTGCCCACAGCAGTGCCCCTCCCTGAGCCAGCACATCCCTGCCACCAGCCCCACCCTGCAGCCCAGCCCTAAACTGGGACCACCCTCAGCCCTGGCTGCAGGTCAGGGGACATCACCTGGCACACTCTTACAGATCCTATATGTTTTCCCCAGAAAACAACTCTCAAGGGATGATTTCAAGTCAGATTCCCCCAAAATCAAAACAGATTAATCCCACATGATTAATAGCATAAAAGGTGTCTTGAATGCCTTGATTCTTTTTTTTTTTCCTCCCATAAAGAAACAGTGTGAGAACGCCGTATGAGAAATAAATTTTTCCTTCTGATTTTCTCCCTGTCTGTAGAACATTTATAAAGTGAAAAAGCCAGCGGCAAAGCATGTCAGAATTGTCTTTTAAGGGGTTAACATTTGTAAGATGAATGCTGTGAGAACTCTTTTTTTTTTTTCTTTTTTTTTTTTTAATTAAAAAATATATTTCTGGAGCAAAAACACAAGCAATAAAGAGTGTTTGCCTGTTGGGAGACTTGTTTTGTAATGTGGGATGAATAACCAGCTGACAATCCGTTTTTTTGTTTTCTGTTCGTATGGCCAATGGCCACGAGCCAGCCAACTTTATTGTCCTTGAAATGTCATGATTTTGAGTATGCACAGAATTCTTAACTGCCCAATTTACTGCATAACATCCCTTTTTATTATATGGCAACAATGTGATCCTGGGCTCAAAGACTTACTAGTTAAGAAGATTATGTGTTTTCCTTTTTCTGTTTTGTTAAAGTGCCAAGTCTTGCATTTTTGGCATCTTCTAAAGAATAAAATGTCTTCTGAAATATTCTTTCCAAGCACAGAAGTTACCTCAGAGGAGCTCGGCATGGCAGGGCTTTTCAGTACTTCCTCACTCGCTCAGAAGTTCAGACGCATTTCTTTTCCTCAAAAGCTTCCAATTTTTTTGTCTCTTTGTGTGTATTGACAGCAAAAAAAATTGTCCTTCATAAGTTTGTGTTTCTTTACTTTGCTGATAATTTATTTCTCTCTCTTTTTATTTTTTTTCCCCCTTCTCAAGTGTTGAATGTCCATGCTAGTGAGCAGGAGTGTGCTGGAGACAGGCAGGATGAGGATGAGGGAGCATCCTGCGCCCTTGGCTACATCCCTGCACCCACAGCACCCTTGTCCTGCAAAGTTCTGGCCACCCCAACGCCCGTGCTGGGAGTGCACACCCCAAAGTGGCAGAGTTTTAGCCAAATTCAGCTCTGGCACAAATGTGAAACCCTCCATTGCTGGGAGATGGATGTGTTAAGAGTGTGACAGCGCTGGCTCCCCCAGGTCTGGCACCCAGGGAGGAGCAGGAATATATTGCAGCTGGAGAGGGCAGAGATCCCTCACTGCTGCCCTGGCTCTCAGCGTGGCAAGAACCAGTGTGACTCTGCATCTCCTCTCCTCCAGCTGCCTGTGCTTCCCCGGGAATGGAGCCTTTTAAATATGTTTTCATCAGCTGACATTTAAGTATGAATAAACAACTATTATGCATGCACTAAATATTCATGTTTTACAACACTGCCATTACACTGAGGAATTATTTATGAGGCTGTTGCTCCCCAGTGGGGCGAGGGGACCTGGCTCAGGGTAGCCAGGAGCAGCCCCTGGGCTGTCACTGTGGCCACGACAGAGCCACAATGTTGATGTTTGTACCTTGCCAAGGGATGGCATTTCCTGGAGCTTCCTCTGGGGTGCCAAGGCAAGGCATCCTGCTCTGGAGGATGTTGTGTCCTGAACTTTTGTGTTCCAGTTGAGACTGTGAGACACCTTTCCTCCTCCTCCTCCTCCTATTCCTCCTCCTCCTTCTCCTCCTCCTCCTCCTCTGGCAGAGGTCATTGCCTCAGCCCCCCAGGGCTGCTGTGACTGCCAAGGCAAGATGCTTCACTGCATCTCTGGGCTCTGTTCAGCAAGAATTTACGAAATAATAATTAAAAAAACAAAAAATTACGACCAAGATACTCTCTTCTCAGAAAGGCAAACTGCAAACAGAAGTCCCCCATTCCTAACCCAAGTGCTGAACATTAAAGGGGTTGCTCAGGTTAAATAACAGGGTTATTGAAAAGCCATTCCTAGAGACTGGGGCCCTTCCTATAGCTGCTGCTGGAGGATGGGGACAGGGACACCTTGGGCAGGGTTTTGGACATCCATTGCCCTTGAGGCCATGGCCTGAGGAATCACCAATGTGATGGGACCCGAAGCCAAGGGGAGAAGATGGATCCAGAAGCTTCCAGAGTGGATTTCACCCAGGGTTTTTCCTTGGATGGTGGCAATTCATTTCTGAGCAGCATTGATGGCCACTCTTACCACAACAGGCTGCAGGTAACTCCACCAGGATAGACATGGATGGCAAAGTGCATAGGGAAGCCTTTTGAGGGTGAAAAAACCCCAAGTGAGCTGCAGAGGGAGAGGCAGACCAGAGGAAATTGAGGTTTTTCCACCACTGGAATGCACACAGGCCTGCAGGGTAAGCCCCAGAGTGAAACAGGTTTTGAACAACAATATTTTCATTAAATAAAATCACAGTTTTCTACTGTTTCTGCAGGGATGTCAAGACCTTTAAGCAAATACCTGATTCTATTCAATAATAATAAAGCTATTCTCAAGGTAATTTTCTAGGTAAAATCACCCATAAAAGCTCAGGTTGCATTAGCAACATTTCTTTCCAGCAGTGTTATTATCAAGGACTAAAACAGGCAGCTGGCCTCTCTGCTCCCCTTCAGGCAGACAGCAGGCAGCACCTTCTTCCTCTCCTCAAATAATTTAAGTTAGTAGTGAAACATTCCTTCCCGGAAGCTCCTGCGACTTCAGTTTCGTGTGCCTGGTCAGCAGTGGAGGCTGGATGTGCATTTATATTTGCACCTCCACTGTTTACATCACTTATGAGGGTGTTCATAATGCTTTCGTGGCAAAATTGATCTCTGTTTTGGGCACTTGCCCTCCAGCTGCTCAAAATAATCTACCAATATTTGGTACTTTCATCTGCAGCTGATCCCGTACTCCATTCCACCCCTCTGTCTCCTGCTGTTTCCCTGGGTTTGGTCCTTCCAGCTCTGCTTTCTCTCAGACCTTCACTAAAAACCTTCAGCACCACAAAACTGCCCTGTCAGGTGTCTCAGCTTGGGCAGGGTTGCCCTTGGCATCTTTCAGCATTTTGCTGTTAAACCCAGAGGGGTCATTCCCTTCCTGTAAGCAGTGGAAGGCAGCAGCTGCTGGAGCAGGTGGGAAGCTGGGGCCCCATAAACAAGGACAGGAGTTTATCAGTGGGACATGGAGTGAGCTAATGAAGAGTTAAGTCACAAGTGATAACTGGAAATTCATTTCCTCCTCCAACAACTCCACATTTCCTAACCTAGCAGAGCCAGGTTAGGACCCAGGTCCTGGATCATTGATGTCACCCACAGCCACCATGGGGCATCCCCAGCTCCATCCCACCGCCCCTCAAGCACAGCAGCTGGCACAGCTCCATGGGGCTGCTGGATCATTTGGGGAAGTGGCATTTGAGTGATTGCTTGGGGGACTTTGCTCCTGGCTCCCCCACCCCAGAAATTTGGAAGAGAGGCGCAGGGCCCTCCCTGTGCTGGGGACAGACAGACCTGGGTGAGTCCCTGGCGTGGGGCAGGGGCTGGAGTGGGAGCACCAACTGGGAGCCTGAGGAAGCTGTTGGTGTTGCAGACATCTGCCCCTGTGCCCCTATGTCTGCTGATTTCCTCGCTGAAGACATTTACTGTACGTGTTTGCCGCCAGGGAAAGCTGCTGCCCACGACTCAGCTCTATTACTGGAAGAGCAGCAGCAGCATTTGTGCTGCTCTCAATATTGCATTTCCAGGACTGGCTCTGAGGCTTTCAAAATCCTTCCTCCAACTCCCCACATCCCCCCTGGCCAGTTAGGGAAGATTTGATGTCCCCCTCCCCCGTGTGGCAGTGCCACGCCGAGGGCACGAACCATCCCTTCTTGGCCTTGGGAAGCGCGGTTCACAAGCCAACGACAGAGGGATGTGAAATGCAAATATAGCATTTCTTGTCAAGTAAATTAAGCTAACAACGAGGTAACAAACCGCTGTTAATATTAGATTAACTTGTTTGGCAGGATATGAAATGGGGTGAGCTGGATTGCCGGTGGCGCGCTGCTCAATAGCGCTAATGCTGCTCAGGGAAGTATAACATCCCTCTGACAGACAGGGGCATGCTCCAAAAATAAAATGAATTAAGTCTGCAGGAAGAGCCAGAATCTGTGCAGCAATTAGACCAGCATTAAAGATGAATGGAGACAAAGCCTAAGATTTTGATTGCCTTTAAACACTGGCTTGTTTTTTAATCTCAGACTGTGCTGTGATCAGCCATTAGACCCAACCACAAAAAGAGACAGAGGATCCTAGATTTTAACATTTGTCATATGAACTTAAAATTCCTCTTTGATCTAAGATAAGGAGGTAAATGGCAGATAATGCAGAAGTTAAAGGCATTGGAGTGCAGTTGGCAGCTGGGGCTGACATTGGCAATGATGGAGGCTTGGGCAGAGGGGTCACTGGCAGCTGTGTCCTCAGTGAGGGGACTGAGGCACAGGCTTAAATGTCACACTATATGCCAGTGGTCACTAAACTGATTAGGCAGTGGTTATCTTTAGCAGTAAAAAGGCTATCTGCTAATACTAAATGATTAGCGGCTAAAATGCCATTTACTCTGCTCTGATTCCTTGAATGAATATTTATGCCAAGTGATGACTATAACACCATCAAAAGGTTTCCGTGCTCTGCTCTGTAGAGTGGAAGCGATTATTCAACAGCAGGTCTGCACTCCAGCACTTGTTTCTATTAAGCAAATTTGCAGCATTCAGACAAGAATTCATGATTGCATTGTCCTCCTGGCATTTTTATTTTTAAAGGTATCCCACCTCCAGCACTCTTCGGGCCACGGGCTGTGGCAGGTAGGCCTTGTCTGCTGTGCAGACACAGAAAAGAGGAATACAGACGCTGCACAATTTTTCCCTTGTATATATTTTTTTAAAAATATATGACAATTGACATTTGCCACACCCCATTCAGCACTGAGAAGTTGTGTCCTGCCCCAGGCTTTCCTCCCACCCGAGTCATGATGCAAGGTGTAACTCAGGCACCTTTCTTGGAAGGACTCCATTTCTCAACTGGTACCAAAACCCTCCTTAAGAATCTGAACTGAAACCGAACAGCCCCACTAGCTTGTTTGGTGAGTGGTTTTGGTTTGGTTTTACTGCTCCCTGCCTCACCACAGGACAGCAGCCTTGCACTGCCATTATGTGCAGGATTGCAGCAAATCCCATGGGCAGGCAGGCAGGGAGCCATCAATCCAGAGCACGGGCAAGGGCAGTGGCTGTCTGGCAGCCCATTTCAAAGCAAGGAATTGAAACATTTGGGCAACAAGCTGCTCCTTCCATAGCCCCAGGGTGGC
The DNA here is from genome assembly GCA_013396875.1 of Vireo altiloquus. NCBI lineage: Eukaryota > Metazoa > Chordata > Aves > Passeriformes > Vireonidae > Vireo > Vireo altiloquus. The sequence goes on from VZRF01010036.1 coordinate 32,813, forward strand.
TGCCTCCCATAGCCCCAACAAAAAGAGCAGCCACTCTACAGTTTCGCAAAAGACAACCTCCCCCCACCCCAAGAAGAGCTAAAATGGATCAGAAGTTTACACACCACATATCCACAGGCAGCTATAAGTGGCTCTTCAATTGCTATTCCATGTTTATGGGAATAAAAAGGGATGAGGCCACGCATTTTATACTGGGTCTCTCAATCCTAAACATCTGTTTGAGAAGAAAAAATCACTCAATCAATCCGCATGTCTGAGGTAGCTCTAGATGAAAGGCAATATTTTGAAGCAGGTTAAGCGTCTGGTGGTGTTTTGCTTCTGCTTAGCCATCATTCAGCACAGGCGTACATAAAAGCATTTCATGCAACAGGCAGAGCAGCACCAAGCTGCACTGCATCTGGCATTTGCAATTCAGAGAGCACACACAAGCGACCCAGGAGCAGCAACCAATTAAATCACATCAGAAAAAAAGTACTCCGTGTCTATTTATTAAAGGAAAGAGGGGTAAATCTAAGAAAAAGCAAGAAGACAAAATAAATAGGATTGCAGCCATCCTTTACAGCTACTGGTGCACTATATTAAAGTGACACTCACTATACAAAGAAATGTGTTTGATACAGTCCAGTGGGTTGCACATGAATTGCATAACCTTGAAAATCATTGCACAAAGCATCGCAGCAGGAACACAGTTCAGAATTTTTTTCTCGGGGAGATGCTTCAAATCTGATCGCTTTTATTGCGTGGGAGGTCAAAGCACCTGGCACAGAGTAAGCAAAAAGGGCTGGGAGCAGGGATCTGCTGCATCAGCTCCTGGTCACATCCCAACCCTGACATCAGCTCTGACCTGGACAAGTGATGCCCCGCGGGAAAATCCCACTGCCTAGCAAAGCCTTGAAATTAATATTCTGATCAATGCCCAGGCACCTGTTGGCAGGCCTGAAGGGAGCCTGTTCCTCACAGACTGGAGACACCACAGCAGCCAGCCAGCAGGAATTCTGTGGAAATGTCTGTCTGAATCCACGAGGAGCCTCTCGGGCAGCAGCTGGGCAGGGCACAGCCACCTCGGTGTTCCCAGCCACCTCCAATGGTTCCCAGCCAGCACCTGCCCCCAGCTCATTCCCTCCCTGGAAGCAGGTGGTTGTGTGGAAGTCTCCACAACCCTGCAGCAGCATTTCCCCTGTTATTATGAGACAACCTCCCTCTGCTGTGATCCATGCAGTTTCCACAGACCTATGTACATATTTCCAATAGTCTGCTCAGCATAAAAAGCACAGGAAATACTTTTGCCAGACGGGGAAGAAACCACGGCAAAGATGACCAGGAAACATTCATAATTTTTAATTCACACCAGTAATAAAATTGCATTACATTTTTCATAAAATAAATGTTCCAGTTTATATACAGAAAACAGACTGTACAGAGCCCTCCCCCAGACCCCAAAAACTCACAAACATACAGGCAATGCAGTGCTCAGCTAAGCAGGCACAACTGTACACCTAAAATTGTAACTGCTTTGTGTTGGGGGGGAAAAGTACTACAATGTATATAGTCCTCTCTGGACCAAGAATTAAAAAAATATTGCAGGCAAGCTGACAGACGCCCTCGCTGCGCCCATCCCACAGTGCTCCAGCGAAGCAGGGGCTGTTATTGAACCTGGGACTCGAAGCTCCCGTTCAGCTGCCCTTCCTCATAGTCCATCTGACACAAGATCATGTTGTTCTTCAGGAAAAATTTGTCTCCCACGCAGAATCTGGAAGATGAGAAAGGGTTAGTGGGTGTGAGTATGAACAGAGGTGAGATTGGGGGGAATTGGGGGCAGTTTGGGTCTGGAGGAAAATTTGGTGAGAGGAATCTGATTTCTAGCTCTGCCAGTGCTTCTCCCCTTGCTATCCCAGGGTTTTGCTCTCCCTTTCCCTGGCACATCCACACTTGGCTCCAGGCCACAGGGAGCAGGTCCCACTCTCTGCAGGGTCCCGTGGCAGCTGAAGGAGGAGGTTGGGAGCAGTTAAGGGATTTGTCCCTGCAGATGTTGGCTCTCCAGCCAGGAAATCAAGCGGGTGATATTACACAGAGCCTATTTGAAGTTTTTGCTGGTATCCACATTTCCACAGTTCCCTCGGGTGAAGCAGTATTTACACTAATTTCCAGGCAAGGACTGGCTATTAAGTCCTCCCTCACCCCCTTGTGTACAGTGCTGAACAATAAATAGAAATTTCTCGGTGGCTGGACTCCTAACCTTTATCTTCATTGAGCGAAGGGCACTGCTCTCTATATACCATGTAAATTGTTCTGTTTGTCTTGAAGTTGACAGAGAAGCTTGTGATATTTAACAATTTTATTTGACCATTAAGGTCAAAAAAGTTCCACATATAGGATCGGAGAGGTGTGAATTGGCAGCCAATAGCTTTTCCCACCCTGCCTGCTTGCTCAGGAATCAGAAGCTAATCTTTACTTCTTAAGATAACAAATAACGTTCTCTGCACCCAATTCAGGGGCTGTTTTTTGTCCATCACACTGGCAGGGCAGTGACAGACCAGAGCACAGGCTTGCCCCAAGGGCTGAGTCTGAAATCAGCCTCAGCTCCCTAAAGCAGAGACACCCTGGGCTGGGCACTGTGCCTCACAGCAGCTCTGCCCTGAGAGGAAGGGGTAGGTGCCAGCCTCTGGCAAGGCCAAATATCCACTGGGCTTTGAAGGAAGATAATTGGAGATGACCTCATCCTCAGGAGTCTCAGCAGACCTCGAATGCCCATTTCCCCTGCTCCCAGGCACAGCTTTGGCACTGCCCACTCCTTGTCTAAAGTGCTTTCATCATTTCTAAGTCAGGCAGCTTCAGGCAGAGCATCTCCATAAAACTGAGTATTTTATGCTAAAACATCAGGACTGATAATTTTAGAGCTCCTTTATAGGGCCAACATAGGCACAAGTTTTGTCCAACTGGACACCTGCAAATAATCTGAATTATTTGCCAAGTTGGTACAGAGAACTGGGCATTGGTTCACGCTTTATAGGATCTCACTGAAGACCTTCCATCTTCTTCCCTCTGTGGCACATGCCCTAGTAGTTCTGAAATTCAACCTTTTCTGTATATTAAAAAGATAAAAATTATTCCTAATTTAAATTAACAGCTTTTATGGTAAAAACTGTACTGCACACACTCTCCTTACGACCACCTTCCCCAGCAGCAGGTTTACTCACGATGAAAAACAGACACAGCTGCTTGCTTTTCATGACTTATCCCCACCTTAAGTACCATATAAATCTCCAGAAAGAGAAATGCAAAAAATCTTGCCACCAGCATCATCAACAGCAGTCTCTTGCTAAAGCTGGTTTTGGGTCTAGAGGAGCCAAAGGAGGAGCTGGAGAATTTGGGAGTTTAAGGCATGGTTAGCTCAGTAGTAGCACAGGACTTGCTGCAGACCTGATGTTTTAGGGAATGAAAGTAATGAAAACACTGCATGCTTGGTAAAAATATTACAGATTTTGCTGTGATAGATTCAGCACTCTATACAGAGTCCAGCTATGGAAGAGAACTAAGGAAAGGTCTTCATCATCAACTGTTTTCAGAGCTGAAGAATGAGAAAGGGTTTCAGGTGAGGTTTCCAATTCAGAACTGGAACTGGAATCCACCTCTGCAATTCTGACTTTAGGGTTACTTAATCTCACTGTTCTCAGTTCAGCACCCAGTGTTGTCTGTTACAGGATCACTTCCATTCTGCCCTTTCAAGCCAAAATCGCTACAGAATAAGTCTTAAAAATTTGTAGCCCTCTGACCTCAGCCAAAAGTAAGAATCTACACACAGCCCATCTTTCAGAACCACTCAGCCCCTCACAAGCTGAGCAAATCTCTCGTGCATCACAGCACAACTCTGCCAGAACAGGGGGATTACCTGAGCTCTCCTGCCAGGCAGTGCCAGCCCTGGAGGTTGTCCAAAGGGCAGAGTGGGACCACACTGGCAATTGAAGAAGGAAGGGAGAGAGATGCTTTGGAGCCTTTGAAATAAAGGGTGAAATTTAAAAGAAATTACTGAAAATGGAAAGTAGGGGGCACTGGGTTTTCCCGTGAGGGAAGAAGGGTAAAGTGGGAGGTTGGTGACAGATACTCATCCTGCAGACCTCCAAGGCCAATCTAGCACTGCCTGTGAAGTCCAGAGCTGGGACTTGCCTCTGCCTGGCGCGACATTTAAAATCCTCCAGCCTAAGTTTCGGCACGGGAGCACTCCTCTCCTGCCTGGGAATCATCAGNCTGGTGCGACATTTAAAATGCTCCAGCCCTAGTTTCGGCACGGAGTTTGGGAGCACCCCTCTCCTGCCTGGGAATCATCAGGAGGCTGAAAAGAGCTGATGCTGAGGGCTGAGCCTGGCAGCACCCACAACACTCCCGAGCCTGGAGACAAACCCCAGAGCGGAGATTGCGGCAGTGTGGAAGGAGCACCCAGGGGAGCGAGGGGATCCAGTCTGTGTTCAAGAGTCTCAGAACAAGAGCGGGCAACTGAAAGCTCCCGGGTGGCTTCTGCAGAGAGCCCAGGGCCAGGAGCCACTAGATGTCACTGCTGTCCCGGCGCTGCCACCGCGCCCGTGCGGGAAACAGAATTAAGGGGAGTTTAAAAACGCGAATAAACACTGCCCCAGCCTTCAGCCAGAGAGGGAAGCCACCTCGCTCTCCTCCTCCGTGCTCTGGCACCAGCCAGCCGACACCGAATTCATCTCTATTCGGTGATGAGCAGAGCCACTGTCAGAGGGTGCGAGAGCAGAATCGGACAGGATCTCCTAAGTTCAGCGGGAAGGTGGAAGGGTTTGCATTCTCACTCATGTATGGCTGCTTCATGAGAGATCTCACTGCGACTCTTTCCTAGAGTGAGCAATGCGTGTGTAAGTCAGGCTTTTAGCTTGACTTTTACAGAATTGGGTTCTCCATCTTCCCACAAGTTTTGTCATCTCTCTCACACTTTCCCACGGGATGAGGCACGGCATCCTAGTTTCATTTTTGGGAAACACAGCCACAGATCCGGAACAGGAACCCCAACACAGCCCTTGGACCCTGGGCAGTCACTACAGCCTGACTTAGCAAGCAGTTTCAGGTGTATCTTGGACTATCTTAGATGGATGCATCAGAAGGTGACACAGAAGGTATCACATCTGGTTCTGTGGGCTTCCATTCTGCCTACAATGACCAACAAACATGGTGATGGGATGATTTTTCAGGTCCCTCCCAAATTTAACTGGCTACAGGTAGTCCAAGTGAAAACACTGTGCCTGACCCTTTATTATACTCCCTGATGTGCATCTTCCACCCAGCAGAAACATGTAAGTGTCACTCAAAATTATACCACCAAAACCCCCAATAATTACACAACAACTGAGGGGGATTTGTTCCTAGTGTTGGAAAGGGCTTAGCCAGAGTATTTTTCTCCTTCCTGTCCCTTCTCTTTATCCTCCTCCTTTTCCATCCCTAGTTTTGAGCTTGTCAGAAACGTGATTTAAGTGAGATAACATCAGTTTGCCAGAGCAGGTCCATTCTCCATCGTCTGCCTTCTGCAAAGAGGGTAGATCCTGAAAGGACGCTGGAGCAGTTTGTTTTATTCAGCAGCAGCTGTATAGCCTGTGTCTGTGTCCTCCCCCTTGCCCCTCCAACTCCCACCAGCTCCAAGGGGATTTGCACTAAAAGGGCTACAGGTACTGACATGCATCCCCCAAGTCAGCCTGGCACACCAGCAGGCTGTGAGCCCCCTGTGAGATGGGCAGAGTGCACCAAACATTTCCCCAATTTCATGGGCAGAGGTATAAATCAGTTTGTGTGTACAATAACTGTGTCCTCACCGCTGGTTGCAGAGCTGACAGGCAAAGCAGTCCAAATGGTAAACATTATCTCTGGCCCTCATCACCATCTCAAAGGCAGGGATCAGTTTACTGCAGGCAGCACAATTCCCGGTGGTACCAAAGAGCCTGCCAAAGAAGCACAATCATTAGAAGCCATTTTAATTAAATGGTGGAAGGACTAATTAAGTGTAATTAGCAGTATCAAATACGGTATTGCACCAATAAATAGAAGTTGCAGTCTCCATTTCACTGACCAACCAGCGTGCAGGAACTTGGGATAAAACTGCCTGGTGAGCAGGCTCTGATCGTTGAGATGAAACTTCATTTGGTTTGCAAGCCTAGGGCTAATTTGCTGTCTAATGGAGAAAAGCATTAAACACTTAGAGCACTATTTTGGGGCTCACAAAATTTCAGTCAAAAACTATCTGCCTCTCTGCAGCAGTGGGGTAGGTGCTGGGAGCTGCCCATCCTGCTCCACATGGGCTTGCTGTGCTTGGGAGGGACACAGAAATCCTGAAAACTTTGTCAATTCTGGCAGGCAGAGCTGTAACAGAGCTCAGGAAGAACCTCACTTACCTGCTGTTTAAAAAGGAAAAGCATGACTTCTCTTGCAATGAGCACAGAGGATTTTGCAAGGCATCTCAGAGAGCAAGCCCTCCTCCCTGGCTGTGCCCCCCTCCTCCTGCTCCCCGACCCTCCCGGGAGCCAGCTAAGCCCTTCCAGGGCGGCCTGAACAGCATGCTCAGCCGTTCCACTTCAGCTCCCCGCTCCTCCAGGACAGCCCTTCAGCACTGGAAGCTTTGCCATTTCCATCTTGGCTTTCACTATCTGTCTCCCCAGATGTCTGCTGCTGTTACAGCTCCCGCCGGGGGACTCAAGCACGACTGCAGCATCCTTGCCCTGGTGCCCTCGCCGAGGTGTCCCTGCAGACCCCGCGTGTGCCAGGGGCACGGTGCCACGGGCTGACAGAGCCCAGGTTCACCCCAGCCTCTGGTCAATAGGCATGTGGTTAGTTACTTTGCCTAGAAGATGATAAAAATCGTATTTTGGGGGCCTCAAGATGTAGGATCCCTGCTGGCCATTACTGCGCTGCCCGCAGACAGATCTGGGCTCGCCGGTTTGTTTCAAGCCATCGGTTCTGGCTGATTCCACAACACAGCAGATGAGAAGCATCAGGAAAATCCATAACCAATTTCTAAACCTGCAATTTGCCAAGCTAATCAATACTAATTATTACTGGCCAGTAATTGTGAATTAAAACACCCAGCAGTGTTACGGAAACCTCCACACAACTCTCCCACCCTCCTACAGCGCCGTGCTCCTGAAGTCAGCTTGCTCTCCAGCTGTAAAAAAGCCCACCCTAAGTGGGATCAGTGGTCTTTCATTAGGCCTGGCTGGAAAACCCCAAGGCCTTCCTATGAAGAAACAGCACCGTGTTCTCCCTGAGAGCAAAACAATACAAGCCAGAACAGAAACACTCATGCAGGACGGAAAAATTCGCAAAGCGAGTACTGAAATTTCCTCCCCTACGACTCCATCATCTGAAGGCTGAGAGGAAGAGTGAAATCCCAGCTGTATAATTTGCACCAGCAAAAGGCAGCTCCTTTCCCCTTGCAGGCTGACCCCTCTTGCTCCTAACCCCACAGGCAGGCAAGGCAGGGGAGGCAGCTGGGCACGGACTGGAAAAATGCGGCACTGAAAAGCATCCAGGTCTCCACCCTGGCTCCCATTCAGCACCCACCCACAAATCAAGCCATTACTCCAGACATCCCTGCCTCAGCATAGCTGCCCCCTTTCCACTTGGGCACAGCAAAGCCTGACAGCTTTTGCCAGGATTTTCCCATTTTCTGTAAAACCAAGCATCCGTTTTTAGAGTACCCAAGTCACAGCAAACTCAAAAAAATGAGTCAAATGCATTAGGCAGGGAAACTGGGAGGTTAATCCTAGATTTGCTCTGTGCCCAGCACTGCTACATGCACAAGTATAAAATATCCATTATTCATTAGCATCACAGTTGTGTGGAGCTCAATCTAGATTAAACAAAATAAAGGGGCCCCAGACAGCACCATTTGCATTGTTAAGCAGGTGCTTTTCTTCAGCCTTCAAATAGGAGACTTTTCTAAATGGAAATGATGGGGAAATTTGGACAGATGTTCACTTAACTATTTAAACAGTTAGCTTAAGAAACATGAAAAATGTATTTGGCATCGTATTCACCTGTCTCCTTTCAGGGGTTTTGGGGGTAAACCAATTGTTAAACAGCTTTGACTGTTTGCATAAGATCTGAAGCTTATGTTCTGTCCAGCTGAAATTGTGTTGCCTTCTAATGTCTACATAACGTAGCTTCCAGCGAGTCAGCGTGCTAATCTTTTTCTCTTCTATCAAGTTTCACAGTCCTCCATATCCTCCCTTTCCCAACAGATAAACATTTCACACTTATTCTAGCACCTCCTAATTTTAATCTGCTTTTTGGGGAGGGATTTAGAGCCCCATACATTCACCATGCTTCTAAAAATATGCTGTAACTTGTACCTCAGCGAACATGACTTTTTTTAAATCTGTTGGAGTAAAACACAAAATAAACAGAGTCTTTTGCCTTTTTTTTTGTGTTTGCTTGTGGAAAACCTGCCACCTCTGATATCTCCTGATCCAGAAGCTACTTGAGCTGAAACTTTCTGAAGTGGGGAACTTAACGTTATTGGAAGGAGGGAGAGGAGATAAGGAGCAGAAGGAAAAACCTTCCGCCCCAAGCCCCATCTGTGGTTAAATTTAAAATAACCCCACATGAACAAACTGATCTGCATTCTGTCCCCCAGACACCTTCGGAACAGATGCAACACTCTCTCACACATTCACACACATGAAGTTGAAGAGCATTAGAAAAATCTATCAGAAGATGTTTAGCCTCTACTTACCAGCTCGGAGCCATTGGCATAAAAGAAGCTGGAAGTACAGAAAGTTTTCAGTTTGGGGTTGTTTTGCTTCTTCTAAAAAACCCTATTTATTCACTTCCCTTTGAAGTTAAAAGGCAACAATTTTAAAGCAGAGATTTATTCCTCTTTATGTAACAGGAAGACCCAGCCAGCTTGTAAATAAGCATAGACTATGCAGATTTAAAATTTAGCACAATTAAACTTTTACCCTGTGGTAGTAATTATGTTTAATGGCTCTTAGCCTGAACTTAACCATGTCTATTGTTGTCAGCCAGTCTAAAAGCAGGAGTTTGTCCAAGGACAATTTTCTGTAGTTTATGGGCACACTAAAAACCCCACTACGCCCTGTTCTCATTGGCCATTGATGTCAGTGTGTATAGTAAAAATTAAAGCTAATTGGCATACAGGAGCAGCCCTGAATGCAAATGAATTAATGGGAAAAGAAGGGAGTGCTGCTGGAAGCAGTAGGCAACTGTCAAAGGATGGGTTTTATGTAGCCTTGTCTGGGCTAAAGAGCAATCTTCTGCACGGTGATCCAGACCTCAACAGCTCTGTGAGTACCCCTCAAGTTAATTCAAACTATAATAATGTCACAGCACCCTGCAGGGTGTTTTTTTTTGGGGGGGGAAGGAATGGTAAAGGGTTCTTACTGTTGGGAAAACAGTCAGAAACTTTCTCATATGAACACATTAAGTTTAGCACCTTTTAACAGATTTTTCATTCAACCAAGATGTTCAGGGGGGCTCAACTGAGAACCTGTTTGCCTATTTCTGTCACCACTAGGAACAACAATCTGGTTTAGTCACTGCCTACAAGGAGAGAGTCTCCATTTCTTCTCGCCCCCTCTAGCCTGGTGTCTGACTAGATAGCAGCTTGCAATCAAAAAAGAAGGAGAAAAATCTTCCCTCTGCAGAAAGAGTAAAAATTTTGGACTTCATAGGAGACAAAACAATGGGAAGGAGGACAGGCACATATAAATAATGAGTGGTACAGAAAGGAAAGGCTGGCAGTGTCAACTGGATTTTTTTAAACACAAAACAAGTTCAAAATTCAAACAGTTGAGTCAAGACTGATAATTCCCCCTCCCCAAAAAAGAGGTTTTTTCAACACTGAAAGAATTATGAAACGAAAGAGGACTAAACACTAACCTACAGACAAATATCTACATTTGTAGATATTGTGTACTACTATATGTATTTTTCTACATATTTATATATCCAGCTTATCTGGATATACAAGTTTTAGAAGACCTATGGAACTCCATTCTCCTATCTTCTCCAGGTGAAATAGGTTTTCCCACACACCTTCTCTGCTGTTTATTCCTTAGTTTCATCAGGACTTGCTGTAGAGCAAGACTTGCTTTATGTACCTGAAACCCATCACCATAAAAAGAAATGGTTTTGCCCCCACCTTTTGAAACAAACCAACTGGTTTTTCAGTGAGGGTGGCTCTTAAATACTGCAATCAGTATTTTCCCTGTCTGTGGATATTAGAAATATGCTGAGCTACAAGTGTGATTTGACCCAAGCATTGAATACACCGATAAATGCAGGGAAAGCCTGAACATCACTTAAAAAGATAAAACGAATAAGCTTAAAAGCAACTTCAGACAACTTTCCTGTGATCAGCCTTTGTGTAATACCAGAGAAAGCCTGAGTGATAGGAGATTCAGCACTGTAAATACATATTAGCTGGTGCACCCTCCTATCCAGGACGCTGTTGTCAGGGCTGCAGTGGGAAGTCATGTCAGCTGCAGGAAAGGAAATGCATTTTGATACTAATGAAGTTGGTCAAGCTGTCCTCTCATGAAGCCTTCAAGTTCAATCCCAAAGAGTTTACATCTTGCATGCCAAAGGGTTTGGCATTCAAGGACAGCCTTGCAGGGGGAGCTGAACCAGTACAAAACAGCTCCTGGCCAAGTGACCGCACTGGTTCAGAGATTACTGGGAGTGAACTCCAAGGTTGCTCAAGGGAGTCTGTTTTCACTTGAAGAACACATCTGAATGTTCATTTATTTTTACTCCTTTGGCCTCTCTCTCTCCATATTTTCAGTGGATATTTACAGAGGGGTTGGGACTATTAGCAGGTAGGAGAAGTCCAAGTCCTGCTCCCCTGCCCCACCCTTTCCCATGGTATAACTGAAGCTGCTGACCTTGAGCCCATCCTTGCTCTGGCACTGCTGAACACAAGTGCAGCAAGGTCCTCTTAGGAGAGTTTGCAGTCAGAAAACTGCAAAGCTGAAAGGCCTAGAGGCATGCTAGTGTACCACAGCCAGGCAGAATTACTCCCCATTAGCTTTCCTCCTCAGTGAGAAGTGGTGGAGATGGAAGAAAAAGGGAAAAAGCAAACAAACAAAGTTCGGGTGCAGGCTGTGAGAATCTCCTGGACCAGCTACTGTGGAGGAAAAAAAAAGTCTGTACTTTAACATTACAAAGCACAGCAATGTTGCCAAGACACATTGTATTTTGAGCCTAATTAATCCTCCTTAATCTGTACAGACACCAAGTGTAGAAGTGAGGGTGTCCTCTGTAGCATGCAAGGGCTCCCTATTGCAAGGCAAAAGTAGCACTTCAGTTTAGTGACATTTTTAGGCTCTGAGCAGACACCATTTGTTCAGCCACGCTGCATTTATACCTCTCCTTCCCACGCTAAACATGTCCCTTGAAAATCCAGCAGGGCATGCTCCCGGTGCATGCACACACACTGTGCTTCTCTGGAGGAAAAAAATGTCCCAAATTCTCTCCTTCCTGCTTCAGAGGTGCTGCAGTTCCTGCAGGTTAAAGCCACACTCCGAGTACTGGAGATGTCTTGGGGAGATTAACTGGAATTCTGCCTGTTGGGGCACACATGTCTCTGCTCCCAAAGGCTTATGCTCACACATCCAGCTGGGGTTTAGTGGTTTGGCTCAGGGCTGTTGTCACCGACTCAGGGAAGGCCACGAGGAGGAGGGAATTTGTCCACATCCTCCTGTGCCAACAGAGTGGGGAACCCACATTTGTGCAAGATCACTGCTCTTACCCCACAAGAAAATTGAACCCTGCACAGATACAGAGCACTTCACCTCACTCCTAAAGTGCTTCACTGACAGAATGAATGCCCTGGGGCATTTGGAGTAGAGCAAAAACCCCCAGGACTCAGCATTTGAAGTAGGAGCTGCTGAGGGTAGAGTTCAAGCCTCCGTGATACCATCAGTGCTGTGGGGTGACAGGGGATGGTCCCCATCCCTCAGATGGGCTGCTCTGCTCCCTGGAGGCACCAACACCAAGTGCAGAGTGATGCTGTGCTGAATTTGCAGCCATGATGTGGGAAAGTGGGTGAAAACAACTGCCATGAAACCCACTGAGAACAGCATCAGGGTTTCCCGGAAAGCCCTTCTCTTTTACTGATTCACCATCATTTTTTAATGCAGGTTTTGAGCTTTCTTTGGAGTCTAATTAAGGCCCCAATCAGTTTACATGATGAAAAACTTTCCCAACACCAGCATATCAAACACACAGAAGCAACAGTTCTGCTCCTCTCAAAGCAAGCCCGACTCGCCTTTGCTCGTGTGAGGGCACCATGCTGAGTAAAAAGGAAAAATCACGTTCTTCATCAGCACTTCACAGCGAAATTTAAGTTGTCAGTTCCTCACGGGAAATCCTGATGCAACACCCAGCCCGTCCCTGTGAAGCAGAGCTTGGTGAATGTTTAATTATGCCTCGGAACAAACACACATCGCTGCGTGGGGCTGCGAGGAGCCATCTGAGCCTGCATGCTAAGCTGCTCTGTCCCAGAAGCAGTTCCTTCAATAGCGTTTGCTTATCAAAAATAATTAGAGGTAGGAATGCTGGAACTGTGATTATGGAACAAATGGTAAATCTATTTGCTGAGACGAAATGCATTGAAAGATACATTGAGACACAGCTGGAGACTGAGGTGATACCACAAGGATAACAACTCGAGATCCAATTTCATCTTTCATGATTAAAAAATGAGCAAGAAAGTGTTTTATGTAATGTGAAGGTTAACAAATGTTCCTTCACGAGCAATGACGACAGTTTATCTTTCAAAACAAACCATGGGGCTGTGGTTGGCTTGCATCTCCTGAAACACGCAGGGGAGGTTTGTGCTGAGGATTGGCACACTCTGGGCAGCCCCCCGTGCTCCAGGGACAGAGCCACCCCCAAAAAATTGCTGCCACAGCAGGCACAGAGCTGGCTGTGCTCCCTCCCCGACCCTCTGCCACAAGCCCACCCCTAGCCCCAGTCCCTGCAGGACTCACCCACGCCTGCTCTCAGGAGGGGTAGCACAGGGGGGGTCCCAGAGCTCCAAATCAACAACTAAATATTCCAGGAGCCCTCTGGCTGAATTCCTCAGACTCTCATCCAGGTAAAGTGCTCCCTTTATGGTGCAACTACAGTGTGAAGTACAAAATTCATTCCTTATTTTTAGGAATGAATTCCGCTAAAATTTGACTAGTAGACCAAATACTGTGAGTGGTTTAAAGGGAAAAAAAAAGGTGGATAGAGACTCTAAAACTACTAGTGTGAAGGAATTTATATAATGATGGGAATGGTTAATTCTTCAAGAAGAAAAACTCAAATTACCAGGAGGGAACAGACAGTAGAAAAGATCGTGATGAGAACTTTAGCTCCTTCTATTAATAGAACTAATAGTTAAAACTGAGAGAGAACACAAGTTGTTTTAAAGTAAAAAATTGCTTTATATTTCCATAAATATGGGACTGGGTAGCAATATTCCTATCCTGGGAGCCTGAAAGGGCTCCTTAGCACAGGAGAGCAGACCCCAGGAGTTCAGAAGAGACCCACAAAAATCCCAGTATAAACTAAATTTACTTAATAGCAAGAATAAAAGCCATGATAGCTGTAATGCTGCCTAAACAGTTGAAGATTAAGGTTTTCCACCTCAAAGCAGCATTCTCAGGATAAACCAAGGAAAGAACGAAGTGCTCTACAACTCTGGTGATAAAAAGGTTCTTCTAAGCCTAACAGCATCAATACTGCTGTCCTTTGGCACTTTAACATGTCTGGTTTGATGCCACACATTATTTTTGTTATGAAACTAGACTAAACCAAAATCAATATGGTGCTTATTAAATGCACAAAGCAGGGGGTAGCTCATAGGTCTCAAAAAGCAAATGTAAATTGGAAACACTGTCCAGCTCAGTATTTCTAGCAGGGTTCTGCAACACATAGAATAAAACTGACTACCTATCTTTAGGGTCAAATTAAAAAAAAAAATCCCAAACACAACACTTTTTCAAGACCAGAAATGACAAAGTCAAGTGATAAATAATGAAGTGGAGGATGACAGATGGAGAGACCTGGATCACTTGGCAAGCTGGGTGCAAACAAGATAAAAGAAAGATAATGTATGAAGAAGATAAAGTACAAACAAATACTTCAGAAAGTAATGCAGCTGTTCTTCCTGGAAAGAAAACTATTCCTGGAAGTATCACTCTTGAGAGATTTTGGGGGTCCCTGTGATAGTATCTAGCATGATTCAACTGTGACAACAGTGATGAACAAAAAGGGAAGATCAGGAACTGAAATAGTCTTCACTGACACATCAGAATTACGTCCACAACACAGAAAGAGTGGAGCTGAGCTGAAGAAGGAGAACCAAAATGCTAATTTGGGCGTGGAAATCTCTGTGTTGAATTTGAAACTTCTGGAGCTCAGGTTTTTTTTAGCTTAGCACAGACAGGGTTAAGGATGCTTCCAGAGCAAGTTACTTGTGACATTAGTAAATATTCAGATTTAAGGAAGGTACAAAAAATTATTTCATTATAGTGAGGATAGTTAACTCTTTCCTCATCACATCCCTTCCATTTTTCCAAGGGCTACTTATCCTGTCTTTTCCACCTCAGATGTGTTCACCCTTACCCACTTAGATTTTGGGCACGAACCTCACCTAACCAGATGTGGAGCTGCAACTGCTGCCTGTGTGGCAGAATTTCAGCTGGGATATTTCATTTTATGTGTGCCCTGAAGAGTTTCAGCTCCAAAACCCTCCTGTGGGCAGGATGCTCTTGTGCACTGCTGGGCTGAAGGGCAAGGTGACAGCTCCCACATGGCAGCTGACAGACTCAGTCCTTCCGTTTGGCTCAGCACTTAATCTCTCCTCTTTAGAAGGAGAAACTTGTTTGTTCAAGTTTACTAAGAAAATATTTACTGAAGGTTTTCAGAAATACGTTTTACACTGAAACACACGAAGCATCTGACACTAATCTAGGCAGCCCCTGAACACTGCAAGGTTAGGAGGCTTTTTACCTCCCTATCTTGCAGCAGTGTGTTGGGTTTGTTTGGCTTCAGATGTTTTGCTGGTTGAGCTTGCCTGGGAAATGCTATCAGTGCTTGAGGAAAAATGAAAGAAAACATACACATTAGCTGGAGATCAAGTACATTCTTCCAAAGGAAAAACAAAGCAAAACTCAGAGTGTTTTGCAGTGTGACCCTCATAATAATGTTTGCATTAGGCCTGCTGTCTTATTAATATTCATTTATGTTTGCATAAAGTATTTTGCACAAAACCCCCATACACACCAGGCAAAAAATCCCATGTGTTGTTATGCATTACAGACACACACTGACAGCATGGTTCTAGCTCTGAGTTAGTGATGGTCTCTGCTGATTTCCTCAGACAGAAACATTTTTTGAAGTTGATCTGTAATTTTGGAATTTTGCTCTGTTTAGTTAGGGAAGAGACAAGAGCCCCTTGGGAGGAACCTTACTCAAGACTAGAAGTCTGTCTAAAAGCTATGACTGAAAAAGAAAAGGTAAAGGTTTGGTCAAGTCTCAGTCAATATGCAAGGAGACTTAAGAGTTTTTCCTAATTTACTCAGTAAGCAGAGTTTGTTCTTGATGGTCCATAATAATAAAAAGTCATGACCTCCTCCTTCTACCTTCACCTAAAAACAGGATTTCGCCTCCCCGACTACAAAATATGTTAAGTGCAAATAAAAAGCCCTGCTTAGACAGTGGAAGAAACTCCAGAGTCTCTTCTGGGCAGGGCTGGCCATGCTCAAGCACGAGTTTTTCCAGGAGAGCTTTGGGAATCTGCGCGGCTTCGGGAAGAGCCCACACCACCTCCCTCTATTTACCTCAGGTAATCTCTGCGGCAGAGAATGAGATTTGCTTTTGTGTAAAGAGTTGATCCAACCTCTCCAAGACGACAGTCACAGCAGGCACACTTTAGGCAGTCTTCATGCCAGTACTTATCCAGAGCCTTCAGCAGGTAGCGGTCCTTGATCTTTCGGTTGCAGCCAGCGCAGCCCTTCTGCTTCCCTTTGGGTTGTACGGATAGCATCGGCACACCTGCAAGGCAAACACAGCACCTCCTTTAGAGGACATCCAAACTGCATTTGGGGCAGATCTGTGAGCAAACACTGCTGCTGCTGCCATCACAAGGAGCTCACATTGCAAGGAGCTGACAGTCAAAGGAATTCTAACTCCATTTGCTAAGAGGGAGTACAACACTTGCAGCCCTTTTTTCCTAAGGGTAGGACTGACACAACGCACCAGACTCTCTAACCAGCATCTTGCAGCAGAATAAACTGGCTGCAATTTCAACATTTGTTTTTCCCCCTCATTACTGGTACCCTTGTGTTGTTAATTACCTGCCACGGGCAATTAAAAAGAGCAGAAGGGCCATCACTGTATGTAGCTCCAGTCCTGCATCTTGGCTGAATCAGGTGTGATGGGGAAGGGAGAGGAGTGGGTATACAAAGATGTTGTATGCCACTGTTTTTCCTCTCTTGTGAACCCTCTTGGTGACAGAGGCCTGACTGAAAGCCAGAGAAGGCCAGGGGCTACTCCAAAATAAATGTGATTCAAATACCACTGAGGACTGCTGAGAACAACCCCACCAGTGCCCCTCTGCCACCAGTGAAGCCACACTCTTTAAGCAAAGCAGTGCTTTCCTCTTCCTCATGTATTGATGGAGACAGTAGCAAAAAGCCAGGAGTTTCTTCCTCCCTGGAAATCCCTGCTGGGACTGCAAAGCAAGCATGAGATAGCTGGGTATGAGGTGGCGACAGAGTACTCAGGTCAAGTACTTACTGTTCTAAACTACACTTTACTGTTCAAAGGGGAGACTTGCTGTGGTCACCTTTCTCTCAGTGCTTTCTCCAGCTGTTTCCTTTCCTTTTCTCCAAGCAGCCAATGCCTGCCATGGTGAGCACTGGGATACCTGTCACCCTTCCCAGTTTAAGAGCCAGGCAGGAAAGGACTTTATGGAATCAATAAGCAAGGTGGGAAAAATAAACCAGGATTCTACTGTGGGTGAGGGACAGGACAGGATATGATGAAAGAAGAAATTAACTCACTGAGACGCCAGAATTCCATTTGCTCTAGAGCCTTGATTTAATTTGTTATGATTTTTACTTTTACTGGTGTCAGTCACTAAAAATGACAATGTTGGGCCTGTAACAAGCACACTGTGGGCTTAACCAATGCAGAGATGATGAGAAGGGACACTCTGGCACAGTAGCAGGCGCCACTGGTTATATACTCTTACATGAAATTAATCCACCCTTTCTGTAGGAAGCACTGGATGTCCCAGAAAGTAGCAGCTTGATAATAGAATTATTAACAGTCCCTTAACCAGAGAGGACCGAGCCAGTGCCACTGCAGTAAGTGACATTTGCTGCTTTCCCTGAGAGCCAGGGTGACCTGAGAGTGGCTAATGGTCAGCACATGTAAAGCCACCACTCCCACAGTAATAATTGCTTTGTCAGAGCTGCGAGCAGACAACAATAACACTTAAGACACCTCCACACAAACAGCATTGATCCATCTGTAATCAAAGTGGTATCAGCAGCACAGAGACAGGCCAAGTAACATTCAAAAACCCTAAAGGCTTAAAGAAGCCTCCTGCCCTCCTCTGCAGCACACTCAAAGGCCACTTGCCAAGCCTCTACAAGCAAACTTTTGACGCCCGTGACAAATCTTCAATAGTTAAGTGAAAATCTGTATCTGTGTTAGACTGCCACATATGCAACCTGTAATGCTCCCCAGAGAAATTCTGCACACAAAGCCACAGTGAAACACACACACGTTTGGGAAGAGGGAGAAGACAGGGAAGCATCAGAAGTGGATTATGCTGCAGGTGCCAGAGGTCAGACTGCAGAAGTCTTATGTGCCTGGTGAGAGTTTCCTACAAGAATGAGGGAAATGGCCCCGTGGTTCTAGACACACCTTTTTTGTTTGGTTTTTTTTTAATCCAAAGGACATTTTAGTAGCAAAGAGAAGCTTCAATTTTCGAGTAATCTCCTCGCTCTTCCTGACTCCACTGCAGGAAAACAGCACATTGTGAGAAGAGACTGCCTTGTTGTGAGGCAGAGAAGGGAGAGCACACGAATTTGCATTTGCGAGCTGTGTAAGATCAGTACCAGTGATGAAAGAAAATAGTTCGCACCTATGAAAACTAGGACCTAGATGTGCGAATTATGTTTTTAGATAGGAGCCCCAGACACCAGCAAGTCATTATTCAACCCCCAAATAGGCTCTCTAAATGTGTACCCTTAGAGGCAGTGGAGGATTTCTCACAAGGAGGAGGGTGGGTCAGGTTTTGGAGGAAACACGAGGATCACACATCTGGAAAGACGCAGATTCCAGAAAACCAGCACACCTTAAACCCCCTCTCTGGAGAGCTGCTGCATGGGTGGGGTTTGAGATCAAGTCTATGGTTCAGAAACACAAGAACCTCAGCCAGATGGGTCTTTCCAAGGCCCCACTTTTGAAAGCAGTGCCCTTTCAGAGGCAGAGCTGCCCTCAGCCAGAGAGAACATTCCACTGCTGCAGCATCGCCGAGCACAGGGGCAGCTGTGCAGGGATGAAACCCTGGCTGGACCATTAGGAGAGGCTGGTTCGATCATTTAGGGCAGGTTAGGAGGGTCTCCTGTGGCAAACAGGCCCGGATGGCTGAGGGCTGACTGCAGGGGCAGTTCTTGTTCCATCTGTGGCCCTGGCAGCCCTCGCTCTCCGCAGCCATCTGAGCTCCTCGCTATTGCAGGAGCACCACTGTCTTATGAGAGGCTTCTGCGAGTAAGGGGAATGTAACACTTTGATTTGCTTCTAATAACTAGCAAAGGAACAGGTATAGATATATTTTTAAGCAGTACGTTAAGCAAGGAAAAAAGCTATGTATTTGGTCAGTGTTCAGCAGGGGGCTTTCTAATGAAAAAAGGTACCATTTCAGAGATCATATGATGTTCAAAGCTGCTATTCCCACTCAGATAATAACGAGCAAGGTCAGCCTCTGCTGGTCAGGTTCAGTGTTTTGAAATTACATTTTGGGCTGTGAGGTTTCCCTCCGACATCCCAACCAAGCGGGTTGCACGGAGCACACGAGCCACTACAGAAAGTTGCAGCTGCAATTAGCTGGTGAGTTGACACAGCAGGCAAGGCGTGAAACAAAATTTCAAAAACTGCCAAACTTGATCAGCGAGGGTTCCTCGAACACTTGCCATGTCATTTCCAAGCAACAAGAGAGAAGCATCTCAGAAGCTTAACCCTTTTCACAGTCAGAGGTTTGCAGAGAGAGGACACAATCAACACCAAACCCTGCTTTCCTCCTCCTGCCTCCCCCTTCCAGCACACCTCAAGCAGCATGGGGTCTGCAGGCAGAAACCACCTAGAGAACTGCTCTTGCCTTTTGGAAATTTCCCCACTGCAAGACTGGGATGCTGCTTCATTTCTCTATGTCTATTTTCCCCCCAAATTTGCCAAAAAATGCCAAGACACCTTGTTCAATTTGTTAAGAAACAAAGGGGTCACCTTCGACAAATTCCACATGTGCTCTGTGGGCAAGGATTAGAAAATGAGAAGTAAGGTTGCAAAACTAGAAAAATTAACAGCTGGAAACCCACATATTTAAATACATGGTCACAAGGGAGCACTGATTATTGCCAAATTCTGAAAGTACCATCAAGTTGCTCTCTCCTGTTGCTAGACATCCAGTGCTCTCTTTTCTTGGAAACAGTAGATGAATCCTTTCTATTTCTGGCTACCTACACTCCCTTCTTTGCCCTTTACAACTTAATAGACTTGCTGCTGGTAAATACAAAACTAAACCCGCTCTGAGTGCTCAGAGCTCCAATACACATTAAAAAATTATAGACACCACCTCTGGACATACTGAAATTTATGTCTGTGTCTAAAGAGGCTGTTATTGTAGTGAGTAATCCAAACTTTACCTCTATTCACAGCCGGACAAACAAGCTTTAATCAGCCTGTATGCGCTCGGTCGGAGTCTTTCTGTGAAATGATTCAGCTGGCTTTATAACACAAGTGTCCACTAAGTACACCTCTAAATTTTTCTGAGCCATTTCCCTGATATTTCTATTCACATGGCAATCAGCTGCAGTTCCTCTAAGGGCACTGTTCATAAAGCCTCCTTTCCAAGAGAGCCTGGGAACTTTTCATAAATGGCAGACCTTTTAAATAACAGTTATCTGCACTGGTCCTACGGCGCACGGCTCCACAGTGCTCTGGTCTGCAAGAGAGCTAGAGGTCCCCTCTGAAAGCAGGGAAGTTCACCACCTAATTTCTCTAATGCAACTCTAAAGGTTAATTGGTCTGAAAGAGTAATGGGGGACTGCTAGCTAATGATATATGCCTCAAGGCTTTGCAGCTTGCCTGTATTTTATACACTCGAGTCCAGAGCATAAAACACAGGTGATATCACCAGGACTTTTCAGACCCCCCTCAGCCTCCCCTCTCCCCCCCGAGCCCTTGGCTACACCCACGTGTGCTGGGAGAAGGCAGCAGGAGCTGAAGGCAGCTCTGTTCCACCTGCATTTCATGCCTTATTAGAGGGGGCTCGGAGAAGTGCCGCCGCTGCACTCCTCATTACCACTGCGGAGAACTAAAAACAACCCTAATGAGCAGAGCCAGAGCGTACAGTACGGGCTGGGAGGAGGCACCTCCTCCCACACTCCCCAAGGAATCTGGCCAAAATCTTCAATTTGCCATTTATGACAGCTAATTAGTTATTCTATTCAAAATCTTTGCTTTAAATAAAAGAACTAATTATACACAAAGGTCAGTCCCCCACCTCCTGTGAAGCACACATAATTGGCTTATTTCCCCAACATTGTGTGTATGTTTTACACAATGCTTTCAGGCAGATGGCTTTAACTCTTTCCCTCAACAAGTTTTTTGGTGTTGGCTTTTTCGTTATTGTTGGAGCTCTTGTTTGGGGACCTTTTTTTTGGTTGTTATTTTGTTTTTCTTTTTTTAAAACCCCAAAACTTCTCCTCAGAGTAGCTACTTTTAGAGTAAAAGCTTGCTCAACAACAAAGCAAATAACTATGCACACACTTGTCTCCAAAAGGTCTGTGACAATCACTCCCTGTTGTACAGCACCTTGCACAACACAGCACCGGAATTATGTTTTTATTCTCCCGCACAAATTCTTCCTTGAATGAAATGTCTGAAGGCACTGCTCCCACATTTCTGAACCTTCTTCTGCCAAGCACCGCAGTTATTGCAGGTTTACATTATACTTTTTAAAAATTATTATTATTATTAAGGGGTTTTTTTAAGATTTATGTAAGTGGTTATTATAAAGATGCAGCATTCCAGTGCTAAGAGTAATTCTGGTTTAAAGATCAGGGGTTTGGCAGTCAGGCAATTGAGACTAGGTTTCAGAGTTCCACTTGAGGGAAAAAAATGTTTATTTCTAGCATCAACACCCATTAAATGAACTGACCTCCTTTTGCCTGCTAACAAAAACCCCAGCATTTGGCTGCAAAAGATGAAAAAGTAACTGAAGAGCAGGAGTAATCTTATTAACTCCTGTCTCATCACAATAAATAAGCTGCAGTCTTATGTCTTTTATCAGAGGATCTGATATCATTTAAAAGCATTAGAGCCCTGCATCACCCATTTAAGTAAATGCAGACAGTCATTGCCAAAAAGATGCAGTGAATTTCATTCCCTTAAAAAGAAGCTCACTTTGTGTTCCCAGTATTGTATTACTCACCTTCTATGAATATTGCACCCTGTGAAACAAGTCAGACCTTGCACTCCCACTGAACGGAGAGTACTCTGTCTCGGGCATCCTCACCAAGAATTTCATCACAAGAATTATGGCCAGCAAGGTGAAACCCATCCTGTCATCTGTATATCCAATTAAAACATTACCCTTGGAACACCAAGTACTTGCAACTAAATGCTTATGAGTAAGCCTTCGACCATTCATCAAAATTATTCAATGAGCAACCACAATCTTTTTTCATTTCCAGTTTCACGCTGCAATATGCAGCTGGTGATTTTTACAGTGGCTTTAGCAATTCATTTGTGGTATTCTTCTGAATCATTACTGAAAGAATTTCTCAAGTATGGCAAAAAAGTAGTTGGAGAGGGCAGTTAATGGAAGAAACAACATTTTGATCACCACTTCTATTTTATCTATTCTGTAGTCCTCTACCCAATAACACAGCAACTTCTTTTTGTCCATACACTTCATGAAAAGCTGTAGAGAAATATATTTTAGAGCCTAGTGTCTCCTGGAGGTTTCAGCTCCCTAAAAGGAACTCAAAGCTTCATGAGTGGTTTAAACTCGCTTCCAATCTCACATGTAGGAACCTCTTTTCAAGTCATTTTGTCAGATAGACCAACATATCCAAAATAATCATTGGCATCATTTGAATCTGTACCAACGCAGGTCCTGATTCAGGATGTGAGGTTTAGGGTTAGAATGCAGATTTTCATTTTCTCTGCAAGTTTTGAGTCTTCCAGTACCTGCTTTTAGCCTCTCTCAACTACAGAGTTGATCCTACCAGAGACCAACGTGTAGCTATAAAGAAACACATGGCAGCAGGACTAAACACAAACCATAATAATTGTTGCTGCGAGACAGTTTCTATAAATCATTTCAGGAAGCAATGTTTTCCCTGTGCTCACAAAATATGTTTGTTTCAGCTTTAATTTTTTTGTAATTGGCACGTGTCCAAAGTTTATTCTTAGCACATCCAGTGTTTCAGTAAAATCCATTTTTACTGTTTGAAGCCCTGGAAGCAGTACAAAGACATGCAGATTTCTTCTACTTTCAACCTAATCTGAGAACATCCTGACCAAGTTTTCTCCATTAGTCACAATTTAGCATATTGCAGTCTGGCAAAGGTCCTGATTTCACGTGGCCACCTCCCTCCTTCAGTGTCTGTAGCAGAAAAAAGTCTGGCAATGAAGTGACCACCCTCAAACCACATTTTCAGCAATAATGAGAAAACCATTATTAGGAATGAGAAACAGATGAGAAAACTATTATTAGGGATGACTGGCTGAAATTCATCACACATTCCTCAATATTCCATCAATTTGCAGGTGACCATTGAAAAGACACAAAGACCAAAAGTTCTCTATTTAGTCAGTTTGGGTGTCAGAGCAAACCAGTGGAAGAAGAGTCTCTGAGCCAAATGGTCACAAAGGTAAGAACTCATCCCTCACTTTTCAGCTCTTTTAAGAATAACCTATTTAATAACCAAAATTAAATATAAGGAGAGTTTTGTTTCCTCCCCCTTTTCCAAAAGGCAAAAAAAATCAAATGGGAAAACCTTATATCAAGCTGAATATCCCAAAGAGTGTCTGAGAAGTAAAAAACTCCTCAGTTATTTCCAGGTACGTGTGCAATACTACAGAGTTCTCACCTCCCAGTTAAAATGGCCTGTTTAGCTCACTGAGGTTTCCAGGCACAAGCAAAGACGTGCAGTGCAGCAGGGCTTGGGCTCAGCAGCGAAACATTCACAACACCCTGACAGATCTGGCATGCTATATATGTGAATATTTTAAGGAGAATAGAACTATATCATTGCACAATCATCATCATCATCATCTTTTTCTCCTGCCTCTTTGCAGACGTATACAATGTCAACCTAAGCTTTCGGCAACCTTAATAGAATTTCAGTGCCCACTGCCAAATGGCCATTTGATGTTCTGCTCTGTGTACACTGATGAAGCAATCTGTCACAGCCCTTAATGCAGGCAATGATGACTATCCAATCTAAGGCTTTCACAGGCTTATAGAAATTTCTCAAGACTTTTGGAGCCTATAATAATTTGCGCAATGCCACAAAAGAGTTTGGAATCCTGGTGCGCTCTGTGTTTAATGAAATATGAATATACTCCTTTAAATGTTTCTAGAAGAAATCCTACTCAGGCCAAAAGTGTATTTTATACCATCAATCACCAGAAAGTTGTGCTGGCAACTCTGAAATAGAAAATGCTATAGTGACTGCAAGTTATTGTAGTATGAATATAACAGCCCCTCCTGCCCCTTCCCAAACTTACTGCCAAGCCAAGCACTGATGCTCATGCCCTGCACAAGATTAGTGTAATAAATACACCAGGACTAAAATTTATTTGCATATGAGAGACAAGGAGAGATTTGCCTATGGAGAACGCGGAGGAAATCTATCTACTTAATGCAATCTGTGTAAGAGATACAATTGCTGTTGACTGACCTTCCAGAAGTTGGGACATACACTAGTGATTTAGAAAGAAGCAGGAAAGATCCTCTTCTCCCTTTCCCAGCAAAACCAGAGCAACCCATCTGCTAGTAAAAGTTGAAAGGAGAAGGGCAAGCTATTTCCTTGTCTTCTTGTTGAAAGGAAAAAACACAACAGACAGTCCTTTGCAGGACCATTTGCATGCTGAGCTGTCAGACCATGCACTTTCCATTAAAGAGATAGCATCCCTTTTCATAAGTCCATTTGGGATCCATTTTAGTGTTATCTAAAAATCAAATCTACATGGTAATCCTTTTAATGTACTCTTGACTTTTAAAAACAGCTTTATGTTCCTTCAGGAAATGTTTTAAGCCATTACTCAGTAATTACTACTCACCCATGAAAACACCGATCTTTTACAATATATAATCAGTTTGCTGACTTAAAAAATAAAGCAGACTGGAATTTTTGTCTCATGAAAGTAGCAAAGGAAAACCAAGGTTAAGAGAGCATCCCATCTCTTTCCCCCCCTCAATTATATCCAAGTGGTGTGTTTTTTTTGTTGTATGAGACAGGCTGAGGTTGTCACCATTCTAAGTGAGCCTAAGTGTGTGGAGACTCCCAGTCTCAGTCGTGCATTGGTGAGCAAGTTAACCAATAAATAAATACTGATTTAGGAAGTGGAGTTTGTATCATTGTAGATATAAACAATACCCTAACCTTTTGCAAGCCCTGAAGTTTTGAGTGACACTATATAACCTTCTGAAAGGCCGTGGAAATTGTGGAGCTGCTTTGATTAGTCTCAGCTGCACAAGAGCAAGTCTCAGAAGAGGTGTCAAAACTGGTTCACGTGTAGTGCAGCCTTACTGGATTTATCCACACCTGCAGTGTGCAAGGCCTGGTCAGGCCCCAGGGGCTTCAAATTATCTTGAAAGTCCTACTACCAGCTCCTGAAGGTTTTGCCTTGCTCCTTTCCAAATTCCTCAATGCACCCAGAGGTGGTTGGGAGGCAGAGGAGAGGTTGAGTGGGATGGAGAGCCAGAACTGTCTTGCCCTTTGCAGCAGAAGCCACAAAGAGGAGCAGAGTGCACTTTGCTCAGGCACAGCTGCTGTCTGAGAAGGACCAGACAAAAGCCCATGACTGGAATGGTGCAGACACTTGACTACATGAGGTCCCTGTATATCCTGGCCTTGCAAGCAGTTTGACAAAGACCCAAGGTGTTCATGCAAAGTGTAGCCCACCAGCAACCAATCCTTCCTCTCCCAGTGCTGACTTGAGAGCACAGTGCCCTTCTTGATGGCTCTGGCAAAGCAGTTTAATATTTCAAGACTAGATAAAGGGCAGGGTGATGTTTGTCAGAAAGAATTTGCTGTACCTTGCAAATAATATCGACCAAAGTTGTTGTTCTCTTAATGCCGTGAAGATAGAGAAGGCAGAGAAAGCAGAGGCTAGATACTTCATTGCCTCTGTTCTTCATCTTACTGAGGTCTAACTTATGCCTTACTGAGCCACAGTTTGCTTCCACAGTCAGATTTTTCTCTACCCCATTTTGCTACTGCAATTAGGACAGAGAAAGTCCGGCTCTTGGACATTTCTCCTTTCATTCCCAGGAAAAGGTATGCAGACCCCAGTGCAAGGCTGTTCATTAAACATTTGTTATTGCTGCAGTTGGCCAGTAACTATATGCCTCAAATTAATTTTTATTATTCACTTCTGATTAAGTCTGGGCTCATGAGCCACAGCTGGCCATTAATGCTACCCTTCTTTACAAGAAAATATGCTGATAAGAATGAAAAGTGGTTTCTTGGCTGTTGTATACCCATTCTATAATGAGTTCCTTTGAGGTGACGTATAGAGGCAGTATTTGAGCACTATTACCCTGGACAACAGGAAGGACACAAGTAAAATTGCAAGACTTTTTTCTTTTTGTTCCTTTTTTTCTTTTTTTTTTTGATATGTCCAAGCAAGGCTTTGAAAACCCTGCTGCAATTCATATATTCCAGAATAAAGTGAGCACTATGGGTTTGGGGCAAGTTAGCATGACATTTAGTTTGCATTAAAACATCCTAGAAGTCATTTAAAGTATATCAGAACAGAGCATATTCTACTCTATTAGGCATTCAGGAGCATCATAGTATGCAGAATATGGATGAGAAGTTGGAATTGCACAAGACATTCCTCCTCTTACGACTGACCATTGAGTCGAATTCAAGCTGATCCTGAGGGAACCATTTTCATTAACCTCCTGTAGCTCTCTAATCCTATTCCTTGAATTTCAGACCACCACCACTACGAGAATTTATGACCTGCTGCCTTCACTTTGGATGGTACTCACACTTCACTCTTTTTCTCAATGCATCCTGCTCCTCTGGATCATTACCATTGCTTCATGCAGCAACCCATCCCCTTAAAGTGCAAGGCTGCTCTTCAATTCAGTTCTTTATGCTCCATTTAATTCTCACCAACGTGCGTGAAGATGACGTTGGTTACACTTGGCCAGAAACGACGAAAAAAAACCTAATAATCGCACGACCCAACTCAACGTGCAGAACTGAAAGCCTCCCGAAATGTACCTGCTGAAGTCTGGCCGGGATATGTAGCTACGAATGATTTGCCTGAAACTTCAGACTGAAAAGAAATCCTAAACCCATAACCTTCAGCTCCAAAAACGCCACACTTCCAGGCCAAGAGACTCACGGAGCAGCTTTTCCTCCGCTCCATTTCCGCGCCAGCGTCGGCTGCTTGATTTGCTCAGTTTTCGCCCACCTCATCACCAGACTCCTGACTGCTGAAAAGAACTCCTTCACTGAACTAATGAAATAAGGAGTCTTAAGTGCCCTGCAATCCTTTTTAGAAAAGGCTGTATCTCCAGATGAGTCTCAATTTCACAGCATCAGGGAGCCGTGTGCCAGCGCGCTGAACCGGAACGCCAGGGCTAGCAGGAGTTGCAGACAACAATGCTAACATCAGGGTTATTTTAGATTAGAGCACTTCCAAATCAATTTTGGATTTAAACTTTTAAATGCACTCTCCAGAAGGAATCTGCACTGACTGAGTATTTTCAAGGCTAATTTTCTAAGCTTGAATGAAAACCCATTCTTATCTAAGAAAAAGATGCAACTAACCTTTGCCACAAAGGCTGGGTCACAGCTAGAAAACGAGGCAGACAACAGTCCAAGAAAGGAGCAAACTGCCTAACTAAAGGAATAAAACTGCTAACAACAACAACAACAACAAAAATAGCCATACTGATTGTGTTGTGAAGAGATTTTAACTGAGGCCAGAATATTCAGGATATTTGGGATCCAGGGCACCATGGCTAAGTGGGATCTTAGCCATCTGCCACAAGCAGTCCCATTCTAGCAGGGGTAAGGAAATGTTCTGGGTGATCCAGGGGAGCAGAGCTGCACTCCAGGAATGGCCTGCAGTGGGAAAAAGGAAGAGCTGAACTTCCACAGCCTGATGGCAGTTTTTTTCCAGACTGAAACTCCTGCCGAATTAAGACAGATCCTCAGCACTCTACAGAAAAGAAAGTGGTTGTGACGAGAGAAGAGAATTTGTAAGACAGATGGGAGAGTTAAGGTTAAAGTTCAGACCAGAAGCAATTAAGACGGGTATAGAGTGCTCTGCAACTTGACACAGGTTTGCTTTGTATTCAGAACTTTTCACTAGCATTAAGCATCTTAACTTGTGTATAGAGAGATTATAATTAAAACCTGACAAGCTTAAATTAGCCATTTAGAAAAGGTTCTCCAGAAAGCTTTTAAAGTAGACTAAACATATCTATTAAAATGGAAGAAAGGGGGAAAAAAAAAAATCAGAGCCATTTTCAGTTACAATAGTTTTCCCTACCTAGATATTTCAAGAGATTAGACAAATTTGAAATCAAAGTTCTGCAACTGTCCAAAGCCACTTAACAGGGGGGAGAGAGAGGAAGCGTGGCAATTAGAAAAACCTTTAAAACCCCCTCTATTTAACAGCCACAATCCTCTGGATGAACATAAGCACTCCAGAAACCCCATTAAAAAAAAAAAAAAAAAAAAAAAAAAAAAAGGGAAAAAAAAAAAAAAAAAAAAAGAGATCCTTATTTCCCTTTGGGATTTTGAGCACTTCAGGGAGTGCTTTATTATGGTTCCCCAGGGACAGGGGAATTATGTCAATCTGCCACAAGGTGGGCAGTTAGTGAGGGAGGCAGCCTGGGAACTGGCTTTCACCAGGCCATTCCAATTAAAGCATAGAGAGCATTTTCACCTCACACTGGCTATTTAGATTAATTCCTAGTGTTTCAACGCTGTACAATTTTTTTATGAGTTCAGGAAACTGAATCTAAAGCAAATTTTCTCTTTATCAAAGAAAGGAACATATCCACCAGTGCCAAATGACACCAGGTAATTTATTTCCCCTCAAAAGAAAAAAGCTACAAATATTTTCATACTTCAAGAAAAAGTTCACAGACTGTAAGTATCTATAAACCAGCTTTGTGTAAAAAAAAACCAAAAACGTCCTTAAGGGCAAGTCTGCTGTAAAGTCCACCTTAGTACTTCCAAACCATATTCTAGTCCTTCTTTCCCTGCCTTGCCTGTTCATGGAGCAGATGCAGTCCTGCAGAAATATGGCTGATACCTAGCTGGGACATGAGATCCAAACTTTGGTTTCCCAGAACACACATTCAGCCCTGCCATGCCCTCCTCTACTGCCCAGACCAAGCAAGCAATCCCAGCTGGCTCTCAGCACACCTTTTGGTGAGCAAACAGCTTCAAACATTTGCTTATTCACCTAAAGAAGCTCCTACATTAGCCTGTTAACCTAAAGAACAGCCCTACATTATTCCTAGCTCTGATTGCTCCCAAAGCCACATCAGCTCCTCTCACTGCTCGTTTTTAAAGCTCTGGAGCAGGTGCTTTTATGTGCATGAAGTACACGATATGGGTATTTGGAGAGGCCACAGGGTGCACTTGTCACAGCCTGCTGCATACTGAAGGTTCAGAAGCTCCACGAGCGCAGCATCCTGCTTGTGGGTGAGAAAGGAAGGTGGAAAGGTAGTGAAGGAATGGAACAGAGCACAAGTGTTACAGGAAATATGGTGCAGACACGAGTACTGTAGTTCTTCAAAGTAAGGAGGGAGCCAGCGCCTGTCCCTGAGAAAAACAATCACACTGCAGCAGCAATGATGGCTGTAAACCCACATCGTTTATCTGCAGCCCACATTCACTGCCTCCACATGCAAACTGTAATCCTTTCCTCCAATCTACCTCAACTCCATTGCACTCCATGCAGCACCTCTTTTCAGAGGAGTGTCTAAATTATCTAAGCGCAGGAAAAAAGAATGTTACTTTAAAGCAAGCCATGATGTGCCACAGCAAAGCGTGAGATGAGTAATTTGTTACTTCAAGTGCTAGGAGGTCTTTTTTAAATTTTTTTTTTTTTTTTGAGTGCCAACAGTATTTGAAGTGGTAATGTGCATATAGAAATCTCAATTTACTTTGCCTCATCTTCACAGACCACCAGTGTACTTATTCCTAATTCACAGTGAACCTAAAATCTGATGAGGAAAAACAACACCTGCTCCAGATCTAATACCTAATGGAAATGTGTGAATGAGGATTTCCAAAGTTCAAGATCCATTTGGGTCCTTAACTGAGCTGCTTACCAACAAGAACTGGGTGCAAAAGAATAGATATCTGCATTTCAGACACCCTAAAGTCCAAATAAAACAATCTATCCCATTTTTATATATCTGTATATATATCTGTAGCAGCAATTTCACAGCAACTGCTGGGTGTGCAATTGCCACTCTGCTTTCAGAGAATTAAACAGCAGAAGACTTCTCCAGAGACTTCTCACTTTTTATGCAGGTTCAGCCTTATTTTCACTTCATTCCCAAACCTAGGGCAGCTAAAATCCGGCTCCAGTCCCAAGTAGGTGCATGAGGCACACCAGAGGAGCACAGATCCCTGTACCATCACTGTACCCATCAGACCATCTCTGTACCCTCCACTGCCTGTCCCACTGTGCCCCTGTCTGCCCCTGCTGACAGCTGCCCAGGGCAGGGGGATTTTCTCCTGGAAGTTCCTGGCACAAATGCCTCTCTCAGGGGAGAGCCTCTGCTCCTCTCTGAGGAGAGTTTGGCTCAGTTGTCTCAAAAACCTCCAGGGGTGACGTCTCCCTGTTGTTTTCTCCTCTCCCTCCCAATTCCCTCAGCCTCTCTCCATGGGTACTACCAATGAGCTGACTCTGAAGTGGACTCCCTCTAGTCTGACATTAGGACTGCTGGCCAGCTTTGATGGACATGTATCCTGTGTTCAAAAGCCTGCAGCTGATCTCTGACCTCTGGGGAGCAAAAACTTGTCACTGTTATACGACATCACCAATGACATCAATCAGGCACTCCAAAATATTTACTTTTATTTTAATGAGCTCCATGACAAACTACTTCTACAGCCTGAGCAATCAGAAAATTAGATTTTTTTAAAAACCATGATTCTAGTGCTGACACTGCATGTTTTTTGTTTAGAGACTCCCATATTACAACCATGGAACTGCAGAGTGAAACTGAAGAGAAAGAGAAGTGAAGCCAACGGGCAGCACTATTTAAACAGCCAAGAAAACCAGGGGAAACCCTTCCAACGCATTAGTGCTCTGAGGCATCCTCTATCTGTGCAGAACAGGCACCACTGCCATGCTTGAGATTTGCCCATCCTGCTCCCCAAACCAGCCCTCAGCAATAAGAGCAGTTCATCTGCTGCTACGAAGGTCAAGGGCTCCACCAGCCCTCTGGAGATTTGAGCTACTGGTTCCACAGAGTCTGCCAGTATCAAACCTGACACTTAGATTAGTAGTTACTCCCCAGACATATCTAGTTTCCCATTTCTTCAGTTTCTAGTGTCAAAATACACTTGCAGTACAATATGCAAACCTCCACTGACAATATCCTCTCTCTCTTTTCGGTTGTGGTGGGAGGAATGCCTGTTTTTCCAGGAAACAGTTGTACTTCTATGTTAATGTATTATCATACTAATATACCCCTGAGCTCATATTTTTGTTATGGAGCATCAAAAGTGGTAAAGCTGCATTCCACAGTTACCATCACACTATCAGCACACAGAGAAATGTTTTGGAAGCTAGCATTTAAGACAGATGCTCTGCATTATAAACACCAGAGAATGATCAGTCTTTGGTATGCAGTTCATGGATGGCTTCATCACAGTTCCATTTGGTGGCTTTCCTTGAGCCAATACACTGCAACACTAAATACCACCCTGGTAAGATTTGAATAAGCACAAGCACCTGCATGTTACTCTCTTCAGAAGGCAGTGAAGAGTTAAACCAAGGGACCACTTCTTCCCATTCCCCATCATAAAATCAGAGCAAACCTGTGTCCTTGCCTCTTGCACAGCCTTAATATATTAAAACTATTACACATCATGAACAGGGCTTGCCTCATTTTTATCCTAAACTGTGAAGTGGCAATTTCTGCCATCACTTCTGCAATCCAGGTCCACTCTCACAACCCACAAAAGGCTCCTGCAACATCACACAAGGGCCACTGTCCCTTTGTTTTGGGATGCCAACATCTGAAAAGCCTTACAAGTCAAAGGGGAAACCTGAGTAATTTCATGCCCAGCTGCAAGGAGTCTTTAACAGGGAAGGAGACAAAATGAAGCTTAAAGGGCAGGTATTAAATCTCACCAGTCCACTGTGTGCCAAGGTTATTAAGAAAGTTTGGAATTACAACAGAGCTCTGCTTCAAAACCTACAGACCTGGTTCTCCAAGGCTACACATTTAAGTAGCTTGCAGACACATGCCTGTGTCATTCAAGATGCTTTTACACACTTTTACACGGGCCCAAAGCTGCACGAGCAGCCTGCACACAAGAGCTGTGGTGGTGGAGAACAACTTGTCCTCATAGACTCCACTGGGGTAAACAGGCACCAGCTTTGCTCCATTAATTACATTTATTACGTGGCTGCCCTGGTTCCTCTCCCTCTGTCTGTCAAAGGACAAGCCAGCTCTGAACTCTGGGACTTTTTATAAAACAGCGATTTTTGAGTTCCACTAATTCAGGGACAACTCTGCAGAAGTCATCCACGTTTGGATGCAGTGCACCTTGTAAAGTGTCGAGAGAAGAAAAAGAAACCACGGCAACACAGAGGCTCAGGCCACAGAAACGGCAAGAGGATATCAAATGTTGCTTTAAGTGCTGAAATATTTGTGCTTTGAAAGAAAAACGCCTTCAGGAATCCCAGCAGGAGTCACCTCTATACAAAGATTTCGCTTATAAAGGGACATTTATTATTCTCAATTAATGGCATTCTGATAGACACGTTTACATTTCTAAGTGTCAGATTCAGCAGAATACAAAATGACTGAAGGCCTCGTATTTTGCTCTGAAAATGGCCATAAAAGGATCAAGGTGACATCATAAAGGTGACAAAAAAGAAAAGAAAAAAGAGAAAAATCCACATTTTCTAGAAGACATATGATGTCCTTTGGTTCCTTACAGTTCTGAAGCTAGGTTAGTACAGCAAGTGTTTCAAAATACAGATTTAAACCTGCAAACAGCAAAGCGAAATGCCACTACAGCTCATGAAATTAGGTGATGACCACACTGAGAGGCAGTAATAGATCTTGATCACATCCTCCCATGGATTATTAGAGAAACCTAATGTGGCAGAACACTGTATAGTAGGTTTCTGGAAAAACGGATAGTTACAAGTCTCAAAAAAATTCATAATTTGCCAGCAAAATGTATATAATGCTACTGGATTTCAAACATCCGAAATAAAAGGAGATGGAGAATGAACACCTTCATCTTGTATGGAAAAACAACCTGTTTGGGGGAATGTGTAGAAATAAAAAGCCACTTCAGTGACATGTTGTAAGTGATGCACCAGTAAATTCTTCCCACAGGTTGCTGGTGGCACAGCACACACATGGCCAGGACTGACACACAAACATTTGTCACTTGTGAGCCTCCCTAGGGCTAAGGAGAAAAAGACAACATTGACTCAACCACGAGAAGGTAAGGATCATATTTAAAAAACCCTAAAACAGTAAAAATAAAAGTGCAGGTACTCGAGGCCCAAAGGCATTGCAGCACCCAACTCCCTGAGGCAAAAGGTTGTCTTTGTGATGCATGAGCACACATACATCAACCATCAAATCCCTTTTCAGCCACCTCCAAATAATGTATGTATCTAGAAGAACAATTTTACTCATATTCACTCTCCTTTCTCTGCTGGAAAGAGCTGCAGACTGTTTAACAAAATTTGGAACACCAGTTGGTTTTGTCCTTGGCTGGGTTTGTTGTGGGCATTCTTTGAAATTTCGTTGGTGTTGTATTTAAAATCAAGAATATCCCATAGAAAATAAAATCTTGCCATCAAGTTACAAAGGACTTCAAATAAAACTGCCTAACCACCAATTCAACTATATAAATCTACATGTTGTGGGTATTCCCACCCCCCAACAGCCTGATGCTAGACCTGTAAATAAATAATTCAGTACTCAAGTAATAGCAGCTAAATTTAAAAAGCACCCACAAAACCTACTAGCTTTAACTGGAGCCTTCAGTGTCCAGATTTGGTTTCTTGGGCAGGGTGGGAAAAGCAATTTATTACCATGGGGGAAGTACAGGTGTTGAAAATGAATTCAGCAATGCCTCCAAGCATGGAAGCTGTCCCTCAGCCCAGGGGAGTGGGGATTTGGGTCCACCTCTCCACTCACAGGACAAGCTCACCCTAAAAACTCTTGGGAAGAGCTGGGATGCCAGCAGCTCCCAGTTTGGATTAAGCACTACGAACCAGAAAAATCTCAGATTACAATTGCAGTTCTGCCACTGATTTTATGTGTGAAAATCTCTGCATTGGTGCCTTGGCTGGCAATGGGGAACCAGCAGTGCCAATTATTTCCAAAAGATTCCAAGTCGTCTCCAGCACTGTGAAAGCACCGAGTTGCTTTAAAAGTGTAAATGTGCTGCCAGCTGCAAAAGATTTAACAGGCTACACTTACCTGATCCTAAGATCCTTTATCAAAGGCCAGGTAGATTAAAGAGATTAAACTTTCTGGAGTATTTTAAAACTTCCATAAAGTGCCCATACGAGTTTACAATTTTTTTTCAGCAAAAAAACGTTGGAAACTGTGAGGTGCTCTAGCAGATATAACGTAGATGTATCTTACCAGCAAAAAAGGCAGTTTTCCCTCCTTCTAAATGATGGAAAGTCAATTTGCATCATAATTAAACCAAGGCCCTGTAACGTTACTTTTAGTTAAAACAGTAAACTACTATAATAAAAGTGTACCTGGGGAATACTTAGAGAAAGCACTAATGATTTCTTCCCTAGTGGTTAATAAATTCACTTCCAGATCAATTTGTTCATGATAGAAACTTGAGAGCATAAACAGTTACACAAGCACATTAGAGTGTGTCTTTCTCAGTATAAATGATTTATTACAATGATTAGCAGCACATAAACAATTTAAAATACAACTCTAATTAGCTTTTTGGAAGAAAAGGAGAAAAACCTTCCTGACTCCTTCTACACATTATGTTTTACTTTTCTAAGTGTGTACTTTTTAATTAAATCCAAATGTCACAATAAATTTAAAGTGTTTTATTACCACCCTGGCTAACTAAGCCATTCATGCAAACACCCATTATATTAAACCAGATGCAGGACTGAAAGTGGTTGAGGAGAGAGGAGAAAGAAAGGAGGGGGGGAAAGGCAATTACTTCTATATTTGACAAGAGATTTGTACAAATGTTTAAAGACAAGAAGATCTTTGGCAAGGTTTCCCTTTTTCATCCAGGGAGGCTTGGCCAGCTAATTGCTCTTTAATACCTGTTTCCAAGTTTGGAAGCTTCACACCGTGCTAAACTTTCCCCACCCAAAGCATCAGGAGGGGACAGGAGGAAGGCAGGAAAGCCACCATGGAACCTCGTACAGTTCACCACAAACAGCCAAAGCAATAAATACAAACACTCTTCTGTGCCTGGGGAGAGCAGAGGGATAAAGACATGTCCTTCCTAGGAGCTCTGAGACCTCCCCCAGCCCTTGCTGTTCACGATGACCACTCATCTGTGGGATGAAGGACCATGTCCGGCAAGGAGGTGGATGTGGCTGGTCACTGCAGACAGCTCTCCTGCAGCCCTCTAAGATTTCCCTCTTAGGTACAGGGAAAAGGAGAGGTTAGAGGAGCTGCAGGGCTGCACGTGCTGGGAGGGAAGGAGAGAGGAAGAGGGAAACCCAACCCTAGAACCTCCCAACCCACGTGGCGATTGTGAAGCCTCAGGGCCACTCCGCAGCACTTTGTTTTACTGCTTCCTCAGCAGCCTGGTCTAAACAGGACAGATTTAGCATAGTTCAACAAAAGCTACCCATTAAAGAAAGCAGCTGCGATTATTAAAATAGGTTAGAGAAAATGGGCACGGTGCAGATAAAGCTTTTGACCCCAGCATGCAGCTCTCTCAAGAACATTTTAGCATAATTTATCTAAATTAAAAACCAAACACCGAATTCCAAAATGGCACAAAAAGATCGTTTAAAAAACGCGATTAAAAAAGCGGGTCAGGAGTTGGAAATTAGTAATTACTACTACAATTAACCAAAATCAGACAGAGACACATGAATAGTGCACATTACTGCAGTTCACGTCAGAGAGGCAAATGTGAGCAGCGCGCAGAAGAAAAAGCCGCGAGTTGCAGAACCACTCGTATAATTAACCTCTGCCACAACCTCTTGTAAGTCTGCGTCATTTGTTTCTAGAGAGAAGTGCTGCCAGCTCCTACACCCAGCTATCATACCACACTCTTCATCAGCAACCCCACTTCCTCGGAAACCAATATTTGGATTTCCTTCCGGCCTAAGATCTTAGTGCACCTTCGCCCTATTAGCAGTACTTTTGCTCTTCACCCCCTATTTTAGCAGTTCTGAAAAAAGATGAGAAAGGCCAACCATCTGAACGTCCTGGTATTGAGACGAGGTCATTTGCCAAAAATGCCACCTGCTAGAGTCCATATTGTTTGAGAGCAAAAGCCTATTGAGAGCTGCAAAGAACAAAACATAAAGGTTTTCTAAAACAGACTACTTAACACTGGATGGAGACAGAAATACTCTGTATGCAACTAACATCCTTCAGATGATTTTCCTTAGGTTTTGGGGGGATAAAAGATAATTTAACAATTAGCACTTTGTTCCCACTTCAATCTCAGAAGGGCCCTTTGTGAGCTTCCTTGGAACAACTCTGAAAGAGCTCAGTGGGAAAGAACAGACTGACTACTGTTTTGAACTATAACCAAAATGAACTATTCTCTAGGTCCTCCCTTGAAGCTATCATCTACTTTAGGTTAGATGAGGGAAATCTAGGTTCAAATCTTATTCAAGCTCCAGTTTAATTTTGAGAGCTCAGAAGGCTCCACAAATCATTTTAAGTTAAAGTAATGAAAATAGGTGAACTTGAGAAGGTGGACAGGCACGAATGATCTCTTCCAAAATAGGGAAGAATCCATCTGTTCCCTTTTAAAGTGCATAAAAGTCTTTGTAGCAGTAATGAAAATTCAGGGATGTAAGTCATGGACATCATAGCAGTCTATTAGAGAGAGGACTGGGGCTGTATTACAGAATACTGTGAGCTGCGGTGATTATATAAAAGGGATGCAGCAAAGGCAGCATAGCAGAGGGCAAAGTCAAATGATTCAAGGACTCAAGAATCTCAGCTCTTCAGAAATGGAGGGAGAAATGAAGATTTCTATCTTTTGAAGAGGCCGGATGAGCACAGAGCCACACGGATGTCTGAGAGGAGCTGTGAAGATGAAGGTATAAAGCAGAAAGGGCTCCTCAGATGCAGAGGGCAAATGGTTGCATCTCCAGGTTTGCACCACAGCCGGCACAGGGACAAACAGGCTCAGCCAGAGCGCTCAGGAAGGGCTCTGCACTTCTCCTCTTCATTCCACACACCAAAGCAGCCCTTCAGCCATGCACTGAACCATCCACACTTTGAGCCCTCTGCAGGGAGCTGTGGCACAAGAGGAGAAATGCTGCACCCAGCACCTCCCAGGCCTCTCGCTGGGTGCAGTTCCCACGAGGCACCCTGTGCACAACCAGCCAAACCTCAGGACACTCAGGAGAAGACTTTACCAATCAGTCACGACGTAAAATAAAGACCAAATGTCGACAAACCCTTAAGTAGTTAGAAATACTCTTCTGTGTATATTTTAAAAATGGCAGGTTCCTCTGTTTGGCTCTGCATCAGCTCTTCTGACTTGGAGCCAGTAATACCAGAAACTCACAAAACTCTCAGAGGGTCCTGGTTTAAACTCCTGCATGCCCTTTTCCTTGGTGACTACACTTACCTCCTCTCAAACACAGAGATCCTGTTTCCTTCCACATTTCCAAAGATACTTATGTGCTTTGTTGCATATCTCTTTGCTAGTATTTTTAAAACATCACCACGTGCCTTATTTGGTTTGTGCATTGTTCCCAAATTGGTTTTCCCTGTTTTAGAGGAAAAGCACTTTGCCATGAGACACAGTACGCAGCAGAGTAAATCAAGCAAGGGGGGAGGATGAGGATGACATATTAAACTGCAAAAGTGATACAAAAAGCACAGCCAGATTAGCACTTGATGCAGTGTAACACAAAATCTTACTCCCAACATAAAGTGGAAACAGACCTTCAGCCAGCACCTGTGCTGATCTGCCCTTGGGTCTGGTACTGAAGCAAGAATCACATGAACTTACATGGCTTTTTTGCAATTCAGCATGTAGCATTCACACCTGAGATCTGGAGCCTCGAATTTCATTCCACCACAGGTTACCAAAGTGCTGCTATTTTGCAGAAGTTGTGGTACTCTCATTGCACTTCTCAACCTTTTCCTCGATGTTTAATTCAAACATTCTAACTTAGAGGCTGTTTCTTCCTCTTCTCTAGGCATACACAGAACTACTCAG
Organism: Vireo altiloquus; assembly: GCA_013396875.1. Taxonomy (NCBI): domain Eukaryota; kingdom Metazoa; phylum Chordata; class Aves; order Passeriformes; family Vireonidae; genus Vireo; species Vireo altiloquus. The sequence continues at coordinate 70,966 of VZRF01010036.1, forward strand.
CAGAGCGCCAAAAAAATAAAAACACAATCAGGATCAAGTCCTGTTGGGTTTTTCTTTCTACATGATGTCTTAGGGATTTCTCCCAGGACACAGAAAACCTTTTCAGCATTTATTTCATGAAAATCCTGCCATTCAGCATCCACAGGATGTGCAAGACCTTTCCTTCACTGGGCAGGCATCTCTCCTGAATTCAAGGGTAAACACTTAAGTGGAAGGAGTGCTCTGAGAGCTGGCAGGGAAATGCTGAGTAAACACAGCCCTGCTATCAACACTACTCCTTTAATGATGAAATCATTCAGATGTTAAAGTTGCCTCAAGCGCTTGATCATGATATGCAGCGTGAGGAAAGTTCAAAATCAACTCCTCCTCCTGCATTCTCATACAACTTCAAACAGTCATAAGCACTTACCTGGCTTGCTTTACAGATCTTGCTTTGATAAGCAAAATTTTAACTAGGTTAATACCATTTGAAGAGTATTCATTTAATTGAAACAAAATGAGACTTGTCACACTGTTCACAGCTGGTACTGTAACAACTCTCATGACCCCCCCTTGCAGCAGGGACCAGCGTAATGATCTTCACAACTCACTTTTCTGTAGATGGGATAGAAACTTGAGCCAAGACCAAGAAACGTTTGCTTTCTTTGATTAAGCATCATGAAGGAGCATTCTTCAGAGAGCCAGTGCTGCAAGCTCAAAAGCTGAATGAGAACAGCACACATGGAGAAACCCTAGGTACAGTTCAGGATTTGGCAAGGGATTTGTTGAGCTCGAATTTTTATCTGTCTAAGATCTTGGGATGGGAGTAGGGTGGGAAACAAGTCATCATTTGAGACTAAAACACTTCGAGCCTGCACAGTGATGAGGAAGGAGCCAACCACCCTGAGCAGAAAGAAGACAGGATGAAAGGAAGAAGTAGCAAACACTGAGTATCCATCAAGCATAGCATGGGGGTTACTGCAGCATGTTCACAGCTCCTTAAATGCACTGTTTAATTTGGTAGAAAGTTTATAGTGGCAAGAGATGGTCAAAATATTTGTCTCAAGAGGCAATCAGAGCTTTGTTTACTGTACAGAAAATGGATTCAGTTGTGTACAGTGAAACATGCCACAGCTAAACTACAGTGACCACAAGAGAGCAGCCCCTCCAGCCTGAGAGTGGATGTGAAGCGAGGACATAGCTGTCAGTCTCTGGTGTCATTTTTCAAGCCTTGCAGATGGAAACTGTCTGACTTCACGGCTGGTCACCTACAGGAGACATCAAAACCATTCTCTTTTCCTCCACCTTGGCTGGTGCAGGTATTGTCCCCAGCAGCTCGCTGAGGATCCCACCAGCACGTATTTTTCGTCTGAGAGTGACCACTGGCAAATTGCAGGTCTGGATGCAAGCGTGGCCAAGTGCCTGTGGGGAACACAGAAATTGCACTGGGCACAATTAAAGCTGAGCAGTACATTACTGCAGCATGGCCTCTCTGCTTGCTCTAACTCAGAGCCTGTCAGCATTTCCAGCATCTCTTCCTCCTGGATTTGTTACAACAGTTGCATGGGGAAAAAAAGCAAAAAAACACCAAAAACTAAGAAACACCAAGGTTTTAGTTTAGCCTACGATATTGGCTTACAGCCACTTGCACTCACCCCAAGACAGCCCAGAAGAATCCCTAAGAATTTGCTGAGGGAAATCTGATCTCTTTGACACAGATGCACCAAACCCTCGAGGTTATTCAGTTGAGAACACCACTGATGTCTCTATCAAAGCTCAAGAAGGGCCTCAGTGCTGTGACTGTCACCAGAAAGGTCTTCCGTGTACCAGACATCACGGGAGGCAGGAAATCAGGAATCCCCACCTTCAGCAAGGTGCTCACTACTTACACTAGCTGGCCCTGGCTGAAGTTTTAATGCCGGTGAGGCATCTTCCCTGGATGCTCTGTCATTTCGAGAAGCCACTGGCTTGGTGGCTGACAGGAGTCAGGAGCACACCTCAGCCCAGCCCATCTTCTTTCCATAAGGTAAGAACTTCCACATGAAGGGTTCTGCTGCAGCAGGAGCAGCAGCAGTGCCTGCTTTGGCCCAGACACTGATGGAGCAGGAATATACCAGTCTGCAGCCTGGCACTGCTTCCCACTGAGCCCATCGCTCTGTGAGGCAGCTGCGTCCAGCAGGACCATTTTAAAAACTACTCCAAGGCTAGCAACTGCAAGTGTGACACTGCAAACCCCACAGCACCATTAATGTCATTGCCACATTAATGCACAATGCCTTTGAACACTGATGCTCACATGAAACCAGGTTAAAAATCTTCAATTCCTGAAAAAGGAGCAGTGATAATGCTGCACCAAGCTCATTTTATTTGGTCTAGGGTTTATTTTCCCATTCAAAAGAGCACTCTGCTGCCATTTCCACTACAAGCAATCCCATCCCATTATGGTCAAGCCCACGGGGTAAACGGTGCATAGGGGAAGAGAGGGAAAGATTATGTGATACTTAGGAGCTGCACTTGTTGAAGAACAGCTGCAGCAGGCAGTATCCCAAGCATGCTACCACAAGAATTATGTTTCTCTCCCATCCTCCCCAAAGTATTTAATTCAGGGCAGAAGGGGTAGAACGTGTTCACCTTTGAGCTCCCATGCCACAAGCGAGCATATTCATTCAGCTTCCCTATTTAACTAAATGGAGTTCACACATGCTGCAGGATAAAGTTACCTCTTGCCATCTGAAAGCAGTCCAATCAATGCTGTACACAGAGAGTAGCATTTGAATCAGCCTTAAGTTAATTCTTAGACGTCGAAACTGTGACAGCATGCTGACCCTTTCAAGTCAACTGGGAGCAGGCAATCTTTGCAGAAGATCCTCAGGCCTTTAATCAGATTCTCAGTGGGTTTTAAAGAGATACTACAGCATCAGTTTGTAAACATCTCTCTAGTGAAAATAAAGATTACTTCTGACCTAGCCAATTACTCAGTCCCAGAAGATATATCCTAGAGTTATAATTGAAAGAACCATGGGGAAAGAAAATACATTTTAGGTAGGGGGTAGCAAACCCAAATCCCAACTTAGGATGCAGGCAGCACTGTAGCCCACAAAAAGATCAGATACAGAGTGAAATGATTATAAAAAATGTCCATTAAATCATCTAGTCCTTTTCCCCACCATGGCAAGATTGCTCTCTTGAGCACAGAGCCCTACGAGGAAGATTGCAAATTATCAGCTGAAGGTCTTCCTGAAAAGCAGCTGTGATGGGGAAAGACCAGATCATTATTTCGAGGAGACCCATAGTATGAGGTATTTGTTTACCACATCACAGAGAATCTGGGGTGAGATGCCAGCTCCTGGTAGCATGGATTCACTGCAATACGAGTAAGGAATGAGAAAGAAAATGCTGAAGAAAGAAAACAGAGGACCTGTGCTCAGCACCGAGACTGTCAGAGACATTAAACAGTCTCTTGTTGCATTACTTCAAAACTGTGCTTTAGCACGAGGAGCCACTGCACTCCATTGTGGAGAGATATAATTACTGATTTCAAAAAAAAAAAAAAAGAAGTTATTTATTCTGTACCTATTACAGACTAATGTGTAACAGACATCATCTGATGGGCCATAAAGGCTCCGAGGGCCATTACAGCCTCACAGGTCAGGACCTATTTGAAGGTTTTAAAGTTTGTGGATCACTGCTCTCGAGCTGAACAGCACAGGCAACACCTGCACACAGAAAAGCTAGGGGAGACTTCTGGGAGCAGCAGCTGCTTATGCGTTTTCACACTCAGATCAAACCAAATCACATCACTGAAAAGAAGTTCAGAACCTGCAGACATGGCTTTTGCCATTCTCATCAAGGAGCTCACCCGTAAGATTGTAGCTTGTGCCTTTTTACTTACTTATTTATTTATTTTTACAGGGAGCACTGAGGAAGAAAATGACACTATAACCTCCATGCTTCCCCATCAGGGCCCCCCTTCTATTTTACTTTCACAGAAAACTAAAATTCCCAGCCAAGTGACAGGTTTATAAAATTTTAATAGGGAAGGAAAAGGTAACCTCAGGCAGGATCTTACATGCAGACTTTCGCCATAAATGAATGTTCATGAAAATACAGGGCTTTTATGGAAACATTGACAGAGCTTCACAGAGCTGTGACATAAACGCCTCGACATGGACTGATGAGAAGGACTAGTGAGTCCCAGCTCCTACAGCCAGAGGCTATTGCACCATCCCTTTCTCTAACCCAAGCAAGTCAGCTTCGTGCCTCCACTATCCTCTGAGGAAAGCTGATCTAGAGACCAGAAGCCCAGAAGCTTTTAAATTTTTTTTCTAGAAACATTCTTAGCCATTTCCAACTACTTGTTCTAATGTTTTGTGGTAAAAAGTCCACTTTCCTTCCTCCCTGGTGTTTCCCCTCCCAGAGTGCTTATCCAGGTCAGTCAGCCTTCATTTTGCAAAGGGAGATGAGTTGAAGGACAGATTGCTCTTCATGAGCATCCTCTCTGCCCCTACTTCCACATGGATTTACTGTCCCTTAGCATGAGGGATCTGCAAGTTACCCACAGTAGACAAGGTCTATCAGTGCCTCTCTCCAGCATTATCGACAGGAATCATTATTAGCAGTTTCTTGTTCAATTTATTCCAGGATTGCATTTGCCTTTTACCAGCAACTTCACACCTCAGTCCTTCTGAGGTCAACCACCATCTGTCCAAGCCACACTTTTCCTCTTCTTCTGCCCTTTTCAGCTGGTAATTCCTGCTTGTAGACATTCCAGTGATCCCCAAAGAGATCAGCTGGGGTTCCTGGGCTCCTTTTCTCACTGAGAGAAGGAATGAAACCAAGGGGCAACAGCACAAGACTTCAGTCCTCCTCCCACCAGTCACTTGCACCACAAAACCTATCATATATACCATCAGGAAATCTGTCCTTTGTGCTCACAAAGTAGGTGTCCCACCCTCTGTACTAAAAGGTCACCTGAGTGACTCGTGTTGGAAAGCAGAACTCATGGCTTTGGTCTCAGGATCTAAAATACTGCTTCAGAAGACTGTGATGCTTGAGGTTCATTTCCCCTCTTCTCCCAGGTTCCAAATAGAAGCATTATTTCTCATCCACAAAAAAAAGAAAGAGATGCCACAAGGAACAGTCACATCCTGTTTAGACTGTCATTTCTTAAAGCAGCAGCAATCTAAGAGCAGTGCTCCATATCTAAGGTAGCACAGAATCAGAATGGTTGGATAAACCTTATGTAACAATCCCGTACAGAGCTAAAGGAGTTTGTTACTTTTTGCCAGCCACTGAGTGTGTACAAGCACTTCTGCAAGTCAAAACTTTGCTTCTAGAAAACTTGAAGCTTCTTAAGTGCAAGAGAAATATGGGTAGCCAGGAACAGCACCTGTGCCATAGATTAAACCAATGGTTCTCTCAAGTGTGACAGAGACGTGAAGTAGCCAAGAGCCAGCTCCACCCAAAAACTCCTCCTGATCTCTTCAGAATTTAATTGGCATTCTTTTTAGCACACACACAAGGCTAAGATTAAAGAAAAACCCAAACAGTGTGCGGGGTGGAAGCACCATTACACGGTATTAAAATGTCAGAGGTTTGAGCTCTGTGTTGGTTTAGTCATGAGTTACCAACAACCACTGATGGCAGACATAAAGCTTCCCTTAAATTATTAAGCATAAAACAGCAGACTGTAATATTTTGCTAAACCGAAGTACAGACACAGACAAAGATGTCATTTCAATATTTGAAACCAGCAAGTTTAATTTAAAATAAGAGCAAACCAATAAGCTCAGAAAATAGCAATGTGTGAGAGGAAAATTACACTGCTAGAGAAAAAAGTGGAAGGACTTAAGAAATTTATAAAAGTAATCTCCAAGTGGAAATTAGAAATCAACCCCTAGAAACAGAATAACACAAAAGAAATATTACTGTCCACTTTCTAAATCAATATAACACTGCTACACGACAGAATTACCATGGTAACTCAAGTAAAAAGAATAAAGCAATTCTTATTATTTCAAAATAAAATCACAGCCTGAAGCCCAGCTTTTATTACAACTGCTGATAGATCGCTGGCTTGTATTTATCTGAAATATTGCTTTTCAATCAGCTATTTTATGAATGTACAAATTTCACTGAGCAGCCCACTTAGACCAAATGCTCAAAACTGCCCCCCCAAAAAACTAGTCAAGGAATCGATTATATATATATATATTTTTTTTTTTTTTAAGGGAGCATTACTCTATATATATTCTTTTCCCACTCTATCCAAGTTAAAGAGAGATAAGGAAATGAGCCAGAGTAAGTTAAAACCTTGTTTAGTCCGACCTCTCTAAATTCCAACTTAGATTCCCTGGAAAAAAAACAACAACAAAAAAAAGCCCAGCAGAACAACCGTAATAAGAAAGAACAAAGAGGAATAAGAGCACACCCTAAATAGTGCAGCCCCTGCACAAGGACAGGGAATGCATGTACATCAGGGGGTGTGCACAAACACACACATGAGAGGAGACACATCTGTTCCCTCCTGATCAAAGGCAAAGAGAAAACGCTGTCTAAATACAAAGTTGCTCAAGGACGTTTTGACTCGCCCTGCTGGGTACTTCAGACTTTTCAAACACTGTTTGTACAGCTTGGAAAGCACATCAAGCTCAGGATACTTGTCTGCGATTCAAGCGCGCCGAAGGCACAGCTCAGCCAAGCTCCCCCCACACCCCCACCGCTGGTGCCACCTTTTAAACACATTAGTGCAAGGGGAAAACCAGCAGGTCACCTTCTGCTCTCCTCCCCCAGACGTTCAAAAGAGCATCGATCGGCACCTGAAAGCACCAGTCAGTCTTAAAAACAACAGGCTCCTCCTCTGCCCCCGCCCTGGCAGCATCCAACACCCCACACCAGCCTGGTACCCAGGTATGGGCACATCCCCGGGGGGCTCTGGAGCAAACACGTGGACAACCAACACGGCTGCTGGCTGAGAAATTAAGGCACCATCTATCAAAAAAAAAAGGCCACTGAGGAAATGCCTGTAGACTGTCAGGATGTTTTACAGCACAGTCGTAGCCCATTTTTTCTGTTGCCCCTGTGAAGTGGTAGATGGGGATGAGATCGGCGCTCACAGTCATGGCAGGAGTAGGAGGGGAACATGACCAATGCTCATAATTACAGCAAGAAGATGAGCCAGTGAAGGCTTTTCTTCAACAATTTGCAATTGCTTGGACTGGACCTCAGGGATAAAAAAACCCCAAAATTAAAATTGGCAATTGAGAGGGGATCAATAAACCTGCCCCCGAAACAGTTAAGGAGAGCAATTGTTTCAATAGCACTCTGTCCTTCCCAGGAGATCCAGAAGTTATTTCTACCTTCTTCTGCAGATATCTGACCTCCTAACCCAGCCTGGGACAGCAGGCAAGGTGGGACCCAGGCCCAGCAGAGAGGAACAAACGAGGGACAGCTAAAACACAAAAGCCCACCCATGCCTCATGGGGTTCAGGCACATCCCCCAGACATCCAGGCCTTAGTTCCAGGGGACGATCACTTGGGGTGCACAAATTCCTCAATACTGGCAAAATGCTTTGAGGATTAAAAGCAGCAGTGATGTGCCAAGTATCATAGCTGGAAGTAAAGACAAATGCTGCAACAAGAGCAATAAGCCACCTGCCAGCTGTCTTTTATACTAAAATATTTCAGTGTTCTTAGAGCTGCTTAATTTCCCATCTCGCTCCAAGTCCAGAAGAACTTTGTGGGTTGCTAGCTTTGCCATGCAGCAGTGACATTGCTCATTATTTTTAAAATAGATTCAGAAGCTGTGATCACACAGCTCAATCTAAAAGTATGCACTGTCTTTTAGTATAATGTGGTCCTTTGCTGTCTACTGCAAATGGGTTTAAAAGCAGTGGTGGAAACAATGTATGCTTAATCTGAATGTGGACTGCAGAGAGACTGCACACTCAAATATCCTGTTTTGTGTGGTATCTGGTTGTATTTTAAAACACGTTTTAGAGACTTGGAGCCCGCTGAGGTCACAATCGTATTCAGATTAGAAAAGGGAAGAAGCTGGGGGGAGCAAAGGGGAGCCCAGTCTGGCACACTGAAATAGGACACTAAATATCACTTAGTATTTCTTTGAAAGAAAAACTGGCTGTAATGGTAAGCTTCAGAGAAACAATAAATGCAGAGGTGGTTAAAGAGTTTTTATTCGAATAAAGTCTTGCCCCAGGAGATGGAAGTAGAGTCTTGAAATATGGAGATAGGATTCTACATGTGCTAAAAGCATAAGTGTCACACTTTTTTGGAAAAAAATGGGGGAAAATACCTTCGTTGTTATACATGACAAAAGAGCAACTAAATGTTTGCTTTGATCCCAGCGCGTAAAGGGTGAAGCTTTTAGGCAAGGAGCGGCAGGTGATCTCAGCTCTTCTGCAAGTCCTAATGCTCCTAAAAGCCACTCTTCCAGTTTCTGTAATTGGGCATCAGTAGTTAATGTAGTATTGACTGCATTACATGCTCCTGTGCATCCTCTCACTAATGCCAATTGCATCACCTTGTACATTTACCATATTGCTTAGCCAATAGCTGTTAAAAGCAATCCAAATCATGAATCATATAGGAAACTTTTAGCAAGACACGACATCCAAAGGAGACAATTTACAGTTGAGTTAATCTGGGTACATTAGCGAGACATGGATTCAGGAAGACAGACCAATTTATGTTACTTTAGTTTTACCCTTTATTGCTTTGTATAGGCAAATGAATGGAAGGGCACGGAGTAAAAACAGATATAAAGGAGTCCTTTTCAAAACAGATCTCCATTCTGTGCAGACAGGTCAAAGGGTTTGAGACTGATGCTTATTTAGGCTTTCATAACCGTAACAGGGTACTTACAGAAATCATTTTCCACAAAGGAGTATAAGGATAAATATATAATGGATTCTGAATAATGTTCAGTACCCACCCTCACTGCAAGTACATTAATGCAGAAAACCTGGCTGCCCAACATTAAGGCATGGCCTGTCCAGGACTCACCTGCCACCAAGAGTGCCAGGAAGAGGCTTCACACAAGCTCTGCTCATGAGCTCAAGGCTGGAGGTGTTCTGTAAAAGACACCAAGGCTCACCAGCTCAAGCCAGTCCTCTGCCCAAACATCTCAACCATGTCACTTGTCAACACACAGAAAGCCCAATCTTCTCCTCCCTACCTGCTCTGAAGAGATTGCATCCTTTTCAAACATACACCTATTTCTCTGGAACAGAAGGAAAGGATACAAGCGATAAAGAGGTATTGGTTAACCCACTTCAGCTGGTAGAGCCAACCAGGAAATAAATTAGGAGTGAATTCCCTCTGAAAAAGTACATTTTACAGAACAATTTCACACTGGATGCTTGACCAAAAGATGCATAGCAAATTGACATAGCCCATTTCTGCTTTTCTGATCAAGCTCAGTAGCATCAGTAAAATAGAGATTGGGAAAAAAAAAAAAAACCAGCTAGGAAGTGTGCTGTTGCCTCAGCTTTTATGGGTAGTGAGTAATTTGCAGTATTTGTGGAGGGGAAAGAAAAGAAAAATTTTTATAAAGTGGTCAAGGAAATCTAGGGGAAATGATGGCTCATCAGCCAAAAACTTTACAAAAGAAAAACTGAACTGCATCCTTAAATACTGGATTCCAAAATACTGCAAACTATGGTGCTCTAAGCCTAGTTTAAAAAAAGATCATGATTCCCCTTTGAAAACCTTCCAGAAGTCCCTTCGAAAGAGTTGCACATGCAGGGAAAATGCCAAAACAAAACATTTTCACTAGCTGATCAATTTAAACAGCTGTGGTAAAGCTGCAGCCACTGGCACCATCATTAACAATTTAAAGCATGGCTGCTTTTGTCTTCCTTCCCAGTTACATTCTCATTATGCCTTTTTATTTATTAGAAACACAGTCCTCCGGAATACATTTCTATATCTCAGATCCATAATAAACCAAGTAGGAACATCCCTGGCTTCTTCTCAAATGGATGTCTACATTGGCCAGAGGGTTAATTGTTTAATTCTGGTCCAAGTTCTCTGCACTTCAGTCATGAATATGCAACAATCATCCACTTTTTCTTTAAGAGAAACTAGAACTGTTGGTATCAGTAGTTTAAAAAGAAGGCAAATAATACTTTCACTGCCCAAATCACCCTTTCAGAGTTTGATTAGCACGTAAGGAACTCTGAACATTGTGGCGTAAAGAATTTGAAAATATTCAATGAAATTTAAAAACCCTCTAAATTTGGACAAGAGCATCCATTATCTGCTTTGATACTCAATGTAAGTAGAAAGTAGTTTGCAAGAACTTTCACTGGAGAGTTAAGCATCTGTTTGCAGGGATAGCAGCCCACATTGTGCTTGGAAACTTGGGCTTGGGAGTCATCCCATTGGAGGACAGAGAAAACACACACAGAGAGAAATAAAAAAAAACCAGTAGCTGTGGTGAATTTTTCTCAGACCATCTATAGGTTTAATTATGTTAATCTAATAGTGAACAACTTTCATTTTAAAACGCCCTTCCCTCCACCCCCAAGTCTTCAGTGAATAGGAGCTACATTCACTGAATAAATCATTCCCTGGCAACAGTTACGCACATTATTGAAGTTGGGGGCAGTGATTTCTATACGGTTTAAAACAATGTCTGTGTACTCTAAATGATGACAATTCTGTCCAATTTTTAAAAGATATAGACCCATTAGAGTTTTATAGTTCAGCATTCAGCAGCATCTGCAGTGCCATCTTTATTCTCATACTGCAACACTTAATGCTTGATACCATTATTCTGATTTTGAATTGATTTCAAGTAAAATACCTTATTTGCCATAAACTTTCATATTCTTTACCTAAGTAGGACTCCTCGCAGATGCAATCAGTCATAATGCTAAAAGAACAGTTTGCCTTTAGCAGAAGTGTAATAGTTCATGCTAATGACAGCAAAGCAAAACTTTGAGCAGCAAGCACATTTCCAAAGAGAATAAAACCATCTCTAAACACAATGCCTGAAAACCTTAAGAAAGCCTCCAAATGAAATCAATTAATCCTCCAAGCATGATAAATTTCTTAACCATTTAAGAAACGTATTTCAGACTCTGCTGTGACCCTTTATCACCAGACCTAATGGATTACTTTATTAATAATGCACTGCTCTTAAAAGGAATTTTTCCAAAGATTCTACCATAAGAGAGCATTTTTGGAATGACTATGACAAACAGGCTGACATGTTCACGTTGTATTTATTAAAGATAATAAAATTTAACACTAACTCCAAAGAAGACGAATTATGTTCTGCTGCCAGGGTATCAAGTATACTTTCTACTGCATTAAACCAAAATTAGAGCAAACTGATTTCCAAGAACAAGCTGCTTCTTTTGCCCTATTACCCAAGCTGAAAAATGTCCTTAGACTGTTTCAACGCTTGTTATGTCAACCAGACAATTATCACATGTCAACAGCATCTGGGAATGAAGTATGATGACATCCTACCCTGATGCTTCAGCTATCTGGTCTGAACAAACACTTGATTGCCTGCCATACTCCTGTACAAAGCACTTTGCTACCTCCTTTCACTCCTCTTCTTCCCATAGGATGAGATTTCTTTAAATGGATATCTAGGTTATCAGTGCTCCAACTACAGTAGCCTCAATTTCTTGAATAGGTTTTAGGCAATTACTTTAGCAGCCCGTGGTTCTGTCATGCTTCCATATTTGCCATTTCAGGGGCAGAGGGAATCTCTAGGAAGAACTACCTCTAGCTCCACACTTGATCAGCTTCGGAGAAACAGTCCAAAATGGCTTTTTGATCCTTTATGGTCAAACCAAGTCTCATGTTCCGCTGCCAAATGTGCTCTGATTTTATTCAGAATACTTATTTGACAACTTTTTATCTCCTCTTCATGAATATATTGATCTACGGCTGTACTTCTGAGTCACAAAAGGACACTGTGTCGTGAACTAAAGCCAGACCAAACCTCCAAAATTCCACCAAAACCATACGTGTGAAGAGCAAGCCTTCAAAAAACCAACAGGTAACTCAGTTTAGTAGGCAAAAAAAAGGTCTTTGGTGACCTTTATCAATCATTCTTTGAATAAGTTGATACCTGGGAAGATGTGTAGGGATTTTTCATACATGGTAAGCCAGACACCAGTAGACCATGGAGAAGGTCCAAGATTGAGTGGCACAGGCGATAAAAAGGAAAAAAAGAGAGCTCTTTGGGAATATTAGGCAAAAGAAAAGTTCAATTCCATGTCACGTGAGGAAAAGCCACTGTGCCATCTCCCCTTCTCTCTCTGCATGACTCCTCAACAGGTACACCCAAGAAAGGTTCGCTCAAAGGAAAACAAGAGATGCCAGCAGCAGGCAGGACAGCTCTTCTTCATATGTGGCACAATCTGTACCTGCTTTATTTTTGTGTGCATAATGATTTTTATGGACAGAACAGGATTGCTTGCACCTGTGTTGCAGGAGATAGGTGTCTCTCCATAGCCATCTACCTGTCTATAGGTACCTCCATATGGCACCTCACTCCCTGGTGAGGCCAGCCCACAGCTCTGCTGTCCTGACCAGGGTGCTGTGGCACAATTCCTGTCACTGCCATTATACAATCCATTTCTAATTCCAAATGCTGCGGTTTTTTACCTTCTGTGCAGGGTAAGATGGGCTCTCACACAACAGGGAACCCAATTGCTGCTACTAATCCAGTTTCAAATTACCTAATATTCATTTGCCCTAAATACCTCCCATCAATCTAAGACCCATTCTCCAACCCCAACGCACACAACCACTGAGTATCCATGTTTTCCTTTTCATTTTTGAAGAAAATACGAAATTTTCTTTCTATATAAAACCAAGGTACATGTTTAATGGAGTCTTCTGACGTGTTGTTTACCCAGCCTACTCTTGTGATCTGTTTAATCAGAGTTCTGCTCGGAAACACAAAGGATCCGTGATTTGGGGTGCTCCTGTCTATGCAAACATCGTGATGAACACACAGCTGATCAGTGTCTTTACAAGTGCACACACACTCCACAATTTGGTTGAAGGATGCTATGTCTGGTTAACACAGCACAAGTTAGCTGAAAAGGAAACTTTCACCCCACACACACATAACAAAGAGCCGTGATTTCTATTAGTGCATTTCATACCATACATGCTGATTACCAGGCTGTGCTTCATTGTTAGCAGAGATTACAGCTGGGATAAGCTGCAGCTTTTTCCTAATTGCTATTATGATGACTGAATTTTTGTTTTGTGTCAAGCATTATTCACACATTATACTCCAAAATTTGATCCCTCTATGATGCATTATTGATTCCATGCAGGCAATCATACTGCTGCCAATGTGAAGAATTAATTTGGGCTATTCTACTTGATTTGCATTGCTCCATCATAGCAGAACATAGTTCTGTGGGGAGGCACAAATTGAAAAGCGAGATTTAGCAAAATACAGAAAATGCTGCTGTCCTTTAAAAGAGATGAATCCTAAGGAGAGGGAAAAAAACCCAAAAAACCCAAAAAGGAGGGGAAAAAAAACCCCCAAACCCAGCACAACACGTGTGGTCCAGAAAGAAATAAGGTCAGTTAGCCAAATTCATCTTAGTCAGAGGAAGGTTACAAGAGTAGCCTTATGCCTCTAATAAAGTAAACTAGCTTGCTTCAACTTATATTGCCAAAGAAAACAACTGAACACCTCTGACTGTGACACTGCTTCAAAGCCTTTGAAACCCTGTGAGCTTCATTTGTTTTCCCAGCATAAGCAATACTCAAGCACTTAGTGTGTCTTTCATCCACAGGCCAGTCAACTGCAAAGCTGATCTAGAAGATGTGTAACAGATGCTCCACATCTACTCATTTTTTTTTAAAAGTTCTACTGTGTTAACAAAGGAACTTAGGAGCTCTTAACAGAAATAAAGCCCATGATTTATTTTTTTTTCCCCCTGAATAAGATTATTTTGCAGTTTTGGGATGCCAGCTTAATTAGCATGGAATAAATTCAGACAGACAAGAAAATTTATACATAGACTTTGATCTCACATTGGTCAACTCTTACTCCAAATATGACTGAATCTACATACATGAGGGCACTGATAATGATGCACTTCTGCTTGGTCTCATATTTTAAAGGTGTCAAGTCTTTGTGAAAAGTCCACATTTTTTCACTGTCCCAAATGCTTCATTAAACAAAACCTCATATGTCATCCCAGAAACTAGATTCAAATCCTACATGCATGAACACAGCGGATTGAGAATTTTAGAAATCAAACTTATAATGAGATAAGATCTCAAAATGCTAGGTGTAAAATACTGGGTAGTATTCCGCCCTCACTCCTCTTTTTGGGAGGCAAGGAAAGGAGACAGGGAAGAGAAACTTTAGTAGAAGACGTCTGGTCTTTTAATAGTCACATCTTCTTAATTATTGTCCAGTGCATGACTAATTCAGTTTTAAAATACTAGAAGAATGGGTTGTGGAATAAAAATAATATAATTTCAACTTGATAGCAGCTTTTAGAACTAGTCACAAAACACAGCTAGCATGACCCCAACACGGGAAAAAGACTTTGAATTACAAGTTATTTTTTCATAAATATTTTAAAAAGCAATACATATATTCAAGTAAAATCAATGCTACTGCCAAAATATCCAACTTCCAATTTCTCCAAGCTCTTTTGCTCCCTGTGAAAAGTAGTCCTACAAATATTCAGTAATTTCTCCTACTTTCAAATGGCAACAACCTACGCTATGACTTTTTTTCTTTACACTTAAAGAGATTTCTAAAACAAATTTTAAAAGATCGGGGAAATCCATTACATGGCACACTTCATCCATTTCTAAAGGTGGAATGAAACAAGGAGATAATAGGTAGAAATGGCTGTGGGAAGTTAAGATGCAGTTCCCACTTTCCATGCACCAAGGTGGAGGTCCTTGGCAAGAGGCAATCGATGGAAGTCCATGTGGATAGCTACAAAATTGTTCTGCTCTGCCTCAGTTTTAATCCTTGCTTTCAGTGTACAAGTTATGAGGGACGACCTAAGCCAAAAAGCAGCCTTAGGAAAAAAAAACAACAAACCAACTTAATTAAAAAGTTGTGATTGGACTTACCACCTTCGTCCCAGAAACTACTGATGACTGAGCAGTTAAGTTGCACACCCTGGCAGGCAACGTGCATAAGATAGCATCAGGTCATTCAGGCTACTCACTAACACTGTCTGATATTCTTCACATCAATTTGTACCCCTTAAGCATCCCTGATAAGGATTAGCCAGCTGAAAAAGATGTGAAGTCCTAAAAGAAGTCAAGCTCTTTTTCATCTTCATTCATGAAATTACCTCCCAAATGAACCTCCACTTCTGCCATTAATTCTTAGAATGAACCAACGCTTTTTTTTCCTGCCACAGCAGCTTATTAGCTTATTTCATTATGTTTACAGCTATGAAGAAAAGCTGTGAGAAATAGATATTAAAGGCGCACATTAAAGAGACCTAAATGGCACACAATGAAAAGGAAAGAAAATCTCAAAATTAGATTTACAATAAAAGCTGTTAAAACAAACAGGCTAAAATGGATACATTAGAGTAATTCGCAGAAAGAAAAATCTATATAGATATTAAAAAAAAAAAATCAAGCTGTTTCTGCTACGTCCTTCAGCAGAGCCTGGAGTAAACCCTTCTCAGCTGTCCGACCATGTCAGAGAAGAGATTAAAAAAAATAAAGAGCAAGCATGCTTTTACCTACACAAGAGAAAACCATCAGAAGCTCAAAGCAGAGCACTCTGAAAAGCGCAGCGCACATCTGCTTCCAAACTATTTATTTCCACATTAGCAGCACACAGAAGACACCAAGCACAGGCTCACACAATCTCAGCCCACCTACCGTCCTCCTTGTCCAGCACCATCATCTCCGCAATCAAGAAAAGTCCGGGCACAGATGCTTCTTCTCCAGCAGCCTCCGCTCAGGGGAGAGGAGAACAAGTCTCTGGGAACACAAATGAGCTGCGGTACAGCTGATCGTCCTTTAGCAGCAAGTGAGCTCTAATTACCCAGTTGTCCAGCTTTTAACCTAGATTGCACTCAGTTAGAATTACACTCAGAAATAAAGCACTTTGCAGATACAAAAGCAGTCTCACCTACTTTTGTGCCTCAGAATTGCAAGGAACTAAAACTGCAATTTAGAAAGAAGGGGGATCAGAGCTGTTTCTTTGGTTCTCACCTTCTAAATGGCTCAATTTACACAGTATAATCTATTTTAATGTAATTGCCTTTGATAGCTCATAACCCCGGCTGTTGCAACTACACAGCTTTCAGCCTTATAAAGTGTTTTCCCTCTGGATTTAAACTGAATCCTAAATCCGAAATTATATTCAGAGAGGCTAGAGTACCTAAGCCCGACTAGCGCTGCCTCTGCCTCTCAATTGGCGAGGCTCGCACACTCGCGATGAATAAATGCGCGGTTCGGCAGGGCCCCCTCTCGTGCTCCTGCCGGGGATTCCTGGCGGAGCGCAGCTTCTTCCCGGCTCAGCAGCACCACCTGCAGCCCGCCCGGCCCCCGCCCAGGTGCCGCGGGGCCACCTGCGCCCGCCGCCGCCTCTTTGTCCTCGCCGGGGCACGGAGGATGCTCCGGGGATGCTCCAGCTCTGCTCCCCGCGAGCAGGGACTTTGGCACCGCACAGCAGCTCAGAGTCTCGGAACTCTCCGCAGCTGCTCCCAGCTACATTTCACACATCTCTAGGGGCCTAAAACTTGATACTGATTTTCTGCACAAACATTTTGGGTTTGTTTTTCACGTGTTGGTGTTAGTTTCAGGGCGTACTCCAAAGAATGCAGCTCCGTTTTCACTAGGTCGACATTAAAATGAATTTACCTAATCAAACGCAGTACAAGCCCTTACAGGTTTGCTCCACTTTTCAGAAATGCCATCAAATATAAAGTGACAAGTTGGGGGCCCATGTCTTTTATCCTTCATCCTGCACCTCTCAATCCTTTTTCAGACAAGTCATCTGTTGTCTCCAATGGCTCTCGTAAGGATTGCGGGATCAGATGCTTCGCTCCCAAGATCAACAGCCCCGTTTCACTCCTCTCGGTCCTTTAATCTGAGAAAACATTTCATTTCTGCTTTAATGATACTTCTTCCTCCCCTTTACAACTGATACAACGGTACTCTAAAGAGCATGATAGCGGGCTCAAGTTATATATCCTTAATACCGATTTTTAATTAGATTCCTTATCCCCAGCTGAAGTGGCTTTTCCTTCCCCCTTCATTCACAATACTTAATCCTAACAGTCCTTGAGAATATTTGATGTTAAATGTATCATTTTACATTGAACTGTTTTCATCTAGTGCTTCCAACAACTCCTGTTTCCTAGTGATACTAGTTTGCAAGTGTTGAATATGTATTTTTGCGTAAGAATGCAACCACCATAAATAATCACTTTCTTTTAGGAAGTGTCACAAGCTAAAAAGAAGGAGGACTTTATCCCAAAGATTAAAGTCTAATAGTTTAAAGCATCCGTGCAAAAACTAACAAAACCACAGGCTTTTCTAGATTTGAGGCACTTTAATACTTTCAATATACTATTGGCCTCCATCAGAAAATGGTGAACTCCAGAAATGTTCCATCTTTCTGTCTGCGTCCTTTTCAACCCTGTCACCTTCAAAAAGGACAGATTTACCCCCAAATACATGGTATGTTTCAACTTCCACTATTTGGTAACTACAAGAAACTACAATAAAGTCACTCCAAGACAGCAGGGTTTTGATAAAAATGAAGTTAGCCATTGTCTGTCAGAGCTGACTTCTGCAGCAGAGTAAACTAGCAGACATAATGCACTCATGAAAAAAATACGCAGTACCGGATCAATGTACATTTTATTCCTTTACTGCTCCATCATGTCACAGAGGCCGGATTACTCCCTGTGCAAACAGATTTTTTTAAACACTTTATCTGCTTACTCATTTCACACACCAACAATTAAAAATAAGTTTTCTAACCCCCAACACATTTGTACGGCAATTTAAGTCAACTACAATTAACACAATCTGTTGGAATTAATCATGCTACCTGATGTCAGTTTACTTTTTTAAGCAGAAATCTGCTCCTTGCAATCAAAACATTTATGTATTTGAGAAATATCTTAACTCTCATTATCTCGAAATTTATAAATGCGCTGCACGGTGCGTAGGTTGGCTTGCCCACAGCAAATTCTGCCGTGATTTACGCAGTGGAACTGACTGAAATGCGAGCCTTGAAGTTTTTCTCTCTCAACCTTTCTCTCCCCCACCCATCTCGTCCCTCTTGTCTCAGTTCCTAACGCTTGTTCAGGGAAGATACCTGCCAAAGTTCCACTGTGAACCAGTATTTTCTGATATCAAGTCATGTTGCATCAGTCAAGTTATATTACGTCGCTTCAAACATACAAAATGCTGTTACCTCCCTGACATAACTTGACGCGATGCCACAACACATCAAGTCAAAAACATTATTACTGTTGTTATTTTTTTCAGTCTGCCCCTTCATCCTCAATGATACCTGTGAAGACCCACAGAAAAGTACTGTTTAGTGTCTACTACTCGGCACAGAGCATGCTTGCCAAGGAAGCTTTTGGCTCACAAATCCGCGGTTACAGCACCGCTGGGGCGATCCTGGATGGCCCCTGGGGCTGCCACACGCCCCTAAAGCCCCGAGCTGAAAGTGTGGCCAGCTGCCTCTGAGGCCAATGGCCATGGCCCAGCTTCCCAAGTAGCCTTCAGAAAAACAAAAGCAAGGGGAGCATATCTACAAGGCAGCAAGTGTCCTTTCCTTGCGATGCACCAGGACTTCTGGGAGGGGTAATCCTGAAATCCTGCCTTCTCTGTGCTGTAATAAATGTGAATACCCCCACCGCTGCCAGAGACCTCAAAAGAAGAAAACCCCTCAAAGAAAAACCCTGCATGGTAAAGCCTCTTAAATCAAGGGGAGAATTGGATAGTAGCCACAAGGCTGGGATTTTTAGGTGGTCAAAATCAGACCAGCTTCTAGGAAAAAGAAAAACAAAAGAAAAAAAAAAAAAAGGCCATTTATGGGAGTAAAACAGACGTATTTTTATTAACAAGCTCATTCAAGCTTGATTTCAAAAGGAATTGGTTTAGTTAGCAAAAGCTCACATTTTAGTCCATTTGTAACCTATGCAGGTCCAGCATCCCCTTTCAACATTCACAGATGAGCGGGCAAGTGGAGCCCATTCGAATCAGGCAGAAAGAAACTTAGAAAGGTAAAATGACCTCTTCATAAAAAGAGTTCCTTCTCTCAGTCTCACCTCCTCTCCTCCATTTCTCCAGTGCACCTTTAAAAGTGACCATAATTTCTCCTCGAGCATAACTACTCCATCCACAGCACAGGAGATTCCTAGGCATTACCGCACCTTGTTGCTCTGACCTTCACATCCTTCTCATCAGGGGTTTGTTTCCTACTCTGCTCCTTTTTTAAGTGCACCCCACACTAATTTCCTCTTTACCTCTCCCATCCACCACCATTTATTCCCTTTTATACAGGAAATCTCCTGGACGGAGGCTGTTGAGAACTGTCTGGATAACCAACGGTTCTAGTTTCATTTCCTCACAGCACCACCACACCGGCCCCGAGCTCCCCGTGTTTAATGAATGTGTCTGCTACACTTGAAAGAGCCCAAACAGCCCTGTTAGGAAACCCTCTTCAGATCTCGGTGTCTCCTCGCAGCTCACCTGTGCCTCTTGCCCCTGCAATGGAGGCAGCATCCTGCTGGCAGCCTGTCAATCACAGGGAAACAGACACAGGTCAGCAGGCACTCCCTGACAGAGAGTCACCGGGATGAAGACATCACCCGGTTATTATTATTGAAGGGTATTAATAGAGATGTTAAGAGCCCTTCCTCCCTTTTCCTCCAGCAGCTGAGCAAAATTCAGGGGACTCTTGCAATGCAGGTCACCCCTGAAAGCGTGGTCAGAGAGAAACACAAACCTTGTTCCACACGCCAGTAAGAAATTAGCCGTGTTTAATTCCTCGGTCATTACTTAACCTTTTTACCTCAGTGCACAGGGGGCGAGAGATGAGAGAAGTCTTTCTACTGTTATCTCTCACTGACCAGTTCGCTAAGTTCATTCCCTCTTCTCCAACACGCGCACTTTTCCACGGGAGCACTACAGACCCCATTAATAACACTACATCAGTTTACTTCAGAGGGTTTCGAGAAACTGGAGGGAAAAAAAAATTATTCAGGGAGAGGGATTCTCCGAGGGCACAGAGGCATGTGAGGAGCGTGCAGCCAGCGAGCTCCCCACGCACCTCTCCGGGGCAGTGAGCATTTAACCTTGTGGTTGTCAGCGCTCCGTCCCCCTCCCACACTGCCGCTCGCACAAGCCAGCCCGGGATTGCTCTTCGTGCCCCGTCCCACTCGGCCGTGTCGCCTTCTGAGGCACAAACTCCAGATCAAAAGAATATAGAGGAAAGGCAGGGAGAAAAGAGGTAGCGGGGAAAAAAAAAAAAAAAAAAGGAAAACAGCGAAGGAGAGCATCTCCCACTTGTCTCTTGAGCCTGGCATTCACTTTTCCGAGTTGGAGCCCCCGGCACGGGGACGTTCTGTGGCCATTTACACGAGCACGCAGGGCCGCCCTGCCCGCCCCGGGAGCGTTCGGGCACCCGCGGCCTCGGGAGGCACCGGAGGTGGCCCGGCGGGGACACACGCCGAGGCCACGGGCGCTGATGGCGGCCCGGTGCCGGGGCC